>BMAT01003495.1:36876-53822 GCA_019649035.1 Elysia marginata
CATAAATACGAACAGGACTAACAATAAAAGAAAAGCAAGAATATTATTATGAACAATTTAAAATAAGAATGATAACATATGACTGCTATACGCCTCTCAAGTCTCTCTGTCTGTCAATCTCTCTCTCCATCTCTTCTTCCCTTCTTTCTCAATTCTCTTTTTCACATGTACACCCTGTACACCCTTATTTCCTCTCACCAAATCTCTGTCTTCCTCGGTCAAGCTCTCTCCATCTCCTCGTCTCTTCTGTTTCAACTTTCTTCTTTGCACTTATCCCCTCACGCCCTTTCACCCTCTCTCCCTGTCTTCCTCTGCCAATCTCTATCAATCTCTTACAGCCTTCTCTCTCTCTCTATTCTTTTCTACATGTATTTACCTCGCACTCTGTCTCTCCATCTCGCTATCGATACCCGCATCATCACGTGACCAAACAAGCGTCTCCGTCACCATTGGTGCGTGTCGCCCATAGACTAATAATAAACACGGCTACTGTTTCTTTTCTTCTCTTGGGTAGACTATAAACCCGTGTTTGACCTACTTTTACCTCCAAACCTACTAAAACATAGGCTTCCGGGTAGGTCTACAAACTTTAAAGCCATCGGCGCTACGGAGTGCTATATCCACCATTTTGATTCCCCTAAGTTTTGGACCTCTGAAGGAAAAGCACGAGAGATTATTAAGAGGGTCATTGGAGCGTTCATTGATAAATTAATATTTTTGTGACTATACCAACGGTAAGTAATTTCATAACTTAAAATTATTTATTTCTTAAAATTACGATTACTGCAGGATAACATTGGATTAGTTTTTGACGCAACATAAACTAACATAACTTAAACTGACTTGGGCAAAAGCTGCTCATATCCGCATATTTACTATAAAAACCTGATGATTAAATTCAATGCGCCTTTAATTATATAAAATAATGCCAGCAAAAGAAAAAACTGAAGCGTCAATATGAATTTATCATTGCACTTTTTTGCACGCACAAGTTTATATGCTTTTATTTACACAATCTTATTGTGCTTCATTTACGTTGGCTTTCCTCTTAATGTGTCCTAAGTTTGGCATGATCCTGGCCGTAAAGCAAACACAGTTTGATCACAACCCTATCCGCAGTCTGTTAAATTATTTTATGTATGGAGTATTGTAGAATTAGAAAAAAAATGAAATGTGGTTATTAGAACGTATGTTTATTACTTTTAGAGGTCCGCAATCACTCGCGTTTCCAGGTCATTATGATATTGTTAATGCCGTGCGTGTCCCAAGTGATTTTATCGAATTCCTCATCGCATTGGACGGTATGAAAAACGATATGGCTAAGATCTTCCACGGTGACCGCCAAAGGCAGTCTCAAGACTTTACAATATCCCACACCAGAACAAAGTCAACTCATTTACCAAAGCATTACAGTAGACTCTCGAATTCTAACATTTCACAACTCTCAAGCACTGCCTTTAGCCAGTACCCATTTTACAGATGAATGGAAACAAGGCACTAAGGATAAATTGCTTTCCCAAGGCATTAAACATAAGTCGTGGTCGGGAATCGAACCCGCTACAGCGGGATCACGAGATCAAGGTGCAAGCCACTGAACCGCGCTGCTTCTGAAGGCTGTGAAAATATCTTTCCGAATGTTTTGAATAAATCATAATAAATTATTTCATATTGCCTACGTCGGTGACTTTCTTATTTTCGATAAGTTTTCATACAAATGCCAATCATAGCTCGATGCGGTTTACGCAAATCTCAGCAGCGTCACGTGATAACTGCAACATTTCCGCTTTCCTTCCCGCCTCTCTATCATGGCAGATTGCGCAGCTTTTGTATGACGTGATACATGCAGGGAAAAACTATGCCAAGTCAACGAACGCGCGCAGTGCACTTTTGAAATAAGTTTCGCGCCAACAACAGTGATCACGTGATTACTTCCGGTTAGCCATAATGAAGCATTTTATAGGTTTGTTCAAACAACCTTGAGGTATCTCGTGGCTGATGCTGGTATGGGTGGAGAGTGTACTCATTTCTATCGAAGATGACGAAGGAAAATATCCACTTGTCCTGTACTGTTATTGTTTAATGATTCTGTTCTTTTTTATCATTTGAGTATCTTTAACGATACACATTAAAAATCAATCAAAATTTTGAAACGGAATTTATAGAATATAGAAAGAGACACACAGACAAAGAAAAAGAGAAAGGGGAGAGAGAGAGAGAGAGAGAGAGAGAGAGAGAGAGAAAGAAAGAGAGAGAGACATAGGCATAGTCAGAGGCGGACAGACAGGCCGACAGACGAATCGAATGCGAATCTTAAGTTTTCCAAAAGCCACGAATTTAAATTACGATCACGAGGGTGGACAGCTCAACTGAATATATTTATAACCATAAATGAACATACCACTAATTCTTACTTCAACAAGTTTGAAAAATTGCATTTTTATGAAGCATTTTTATACGTTCTTGATTTCATACCTTAAACGTGTTTACACAAGTTGCAGTTCCTGTCCATTCCCACGCTCACAGCGCAGTGCAGTGGTGGTTTCATCTGACGCAAATCCCGTTCGTAACAATCCAGGCCATCTCTGGGCCAGCAATTCGTTCTTGTTCCTCACACGGTGCGTGTCCATGTAAAGTGTTGTTGGTTAAAATAATGTAGAGACGGGTTCATTTTTTTAAAGTCTTCCGCCCAGAAACGGTGTGGAGTCTTTGGCCAGGGATACGCGTGAATACGCGACATGTGAAACGACCTTAACGAAGTCTACGTCTCACTCGCTTCCATACCTACGGTGGGAGCGTGAATGTAACTTGTGGACAGAGAATCGATATCTGATACTGTATGGACTTATTAATGAAGGTTCACATTCATGCTAGCAATAATATGGACGCCAGTGACAGGCTTACCTTAGAACATAAGAGGGAACATAAGAGATGTAATGTTTTAGCACCAGCTTTCCTTGACCATAAGAGGAAACAGAAGAAATGTAATGTTTTTAGAACCAGCTAACTTTTGAGCATAAGAGGAAACAGGAGAGATGTAATGTTTTAGCACCAGCTTTCCTTGACCATAAGAAGAAACAGAAGAGATGTAATGTTTTTAGAACCAGCTTACTTTTGAGCATAAGAGGAAACAGGAGAGATGTAATTTTTTAGCACCAGCTTACCTTAGAACATTAGAGGGAACAGGAGAGATGTAATGTTTTAGCACCAGCTTACCCTTAAGCACAGCAGGGAACAGGAGAGATAAAATGTTTTAGCACCAGCTTACCTTAGAACATAAGAGGGAACATAAGAGATGTAACGTTTTAGCACCAGCTTTCCTTGACCATAAGAGGAAACAGGAGGGATGTTATGTTTTAGCACCAGCTTACCTTAGAACATAAGAGGGAACAGGAGAGATGTAATGTTTTAGCACCAGCTTACCTTAGAACATAAGAGGGAACAGGAGAGATAAAATGTTTTAGCACCAGCTTACCTTTGAGCACAACAGGGAACAGGAGAGATGTAATGTTTTATTCCATCTCCTTATAAAAAACCTGTCTGGAAATATCGACAAAGAGAAAATGGTAACTTGGCAAGCACTCAGGGCCGTTTCATTACATTATGTATCTGGTTCAAAACAGAGAAGCGCTATGACTTCTGACATTCACATGTTATCAATCTTGCTAACGTAATAAGCAAGAGACTTTGAAAATGATTTGATCGTGTAAATGGCTGTCATCTGGTTCCTTGTACAAGCATAAATCACATCTTCTGTCTTTTCGTGTAAAAGGATGCTGGTGAAAGTTTTGTTGTTTGGTGCAGTAGTGCGTTAAGCTTTTTTTGCAATTAAAAAGTCTTTTTTCTATTTTATTATAAATACTGTATACCTGCCCCTCCCTCTCACATACACACACATCTTCTCCCTTCTTATCGTAAACACGACTTCTATCCTAAAAAGCACCAAGACTGTAATCCCTTTTAACGACCAAAATGCAGATAATCTATACGTTTAAAGAGACTGGTCTACTTGCGGTTAGATAAATAATATTCACGGTAATTGTAAATGACGAGGAATTTTTTGTGCTTTGTTGTAAATAGCTGCGTGACCACTATTGTGACCATTTTTGAATACTTACCATAATATCAAATAACAGTATACAGAATTAAAGCGAAAAGAAAGCAATAAAGATAGACTGCAAAAAGAAAACCAGAAGTAATAATCAGTAACAGTTTCGCAGATTAACACGCATCGGTGTTTATTGTAAGAAAGGAATAGCCGGTAGTGTTTTCAGACACTCACTGAGTATCTTTGTATTATTGACCACTAACTAAAGCATGGACGTTGCTAAAGTTGCCCGGGACTACTTTCTCAGTTCCCAGAGTAACCTGCTCATCCCGAACCGAGACTACGGCGCGCGGAAGTTGATCCACGTCGGTCTGGGCCGCTCCAACAGCGCCGGCAACGTCCTCAAGCACAACAACAACAGCAACATCAACAAAAGTCACCACAGGGAGGAGGATAGCGACGCCAGCGAGTTCAGTAAAAGAGCTGGGTTTTTCTCAAACTCCAAAGCGAAGCAACGGAGTCTGTCCGGAGTTCCTGAGGAGAACGGGGGAAAGGAGTACCACTGGAGGACTGTTAGCTGTAGCGGGAACACTGCCGACGCACCCAGCCTCGATCCCGACATCGCGGAGGAATATCCTTCTAGCTTTTCAAGTTCACCATCATTTCCTTCGTATTCTCAACGCCCTGCTGAAAACATAAGGGCGGGAACCCACGAAACTGAAAGTAGTCCTCGTAATACTGTTGACTCGAGAAGGACCAGCTTTGGCACGGTGAGGTCATCATCTCTTTCCGCGTTATCTTCATCGTCCACGTTATCGTCGCCTTCCTCGTCATCATCCTACACACCAAGACCACGTCCCAGCAGCACCAGCAGTAGCAGCGGAAACAGTGGAGGATTCGGGAACTTCAAAGGTCTTCTTGGATCCAATAACAGTTCTAACCCAGGCATCCGAGAGAAAACGCTGGCCATGAAATCAGGTAAGCAAAGCAAAAAGTAGTTGCCTTTCTGTCTTTGTATCCTTGTAACTATCTTTATCTATAGCTTTCCATACACTTTGGTTGTATTGATCGTTTCATTTTTTGATACATTAAAATAAGTTATTTGTATCTTGTTTCACTGTCAGTGCATGTATTTTTCTATTTTGGGGAGTTTCGAAATAATTTCTAAATATTTTAAAATTTATTTTGCTCATGTTTTATTCATTGACCTTCATTTTCAGCACGGGTCTCCATAGTATTTTTAAAATCTATTTCTTCAACTATTTTTCTCTTTTTTTTTTCTCCTCTCCCCTCCAACGTGACCTCTCTTCTACCTTCTATCTCCCCTACCATCTTCTACAAATAAAGAAAAAAAATAATCTCTCCGTGTGTTCCAGCTGAGATCAATATGCCACAACAATATTATGATGTTTTTTGGCCTTCAACGTGCGACCATATTTTACCGCTTCTAATCATTGTGTGCGGCATACTGTAGAGCAAACCCCCTCAAAAAATTTAGAGTAAAAACAGTAAATTCCAAAGCTTGAGAAGGCACTAATCCTAGTTCAAACATTAATTGTGGGCGATCAGGGTGAATCACTCAGACTAATTTTGAGTTAATAAATGTAATAATTTCCTATTACATTAAACAAATTTTATTCTCTTAAAATATGAATAACTCAAGATAAAGATCAGAAAAGAGCTATATTTTTTTCAAATTGTTGAAGGCCACAGACTAAAAAAATGGTTATCGTTCTCCACCGCCGCAGGCAGTGTTAAGACTTTACATATTTCTCCCCCAAATTTCCCCTCTATTTCCCCTCTATTTCCCCTAGTAAGCCAATACACACCAATGCAAATTCAACTCATATTTCGGAGCATTGCAGTACAACTGCCTTTTAGGCGCTCAAATACTAACATTCCACAAATTTCAAGCACTGCCTTTAAATAGGTACCCATTTTACAGGTTGGTGGACTGAGGAAAGTGTGGATAAATTGCTTGCCTAAGGTAGTTACAACATGCATTGTGGTTGGGAATCGAACCCGCGATCGCCAGATCACAAGTCCGAAGCGCTTACCACTGAGCTATGCTGCTCCAGTTTCAGTAAATGATTAGTATTCAGAATTACATACCTCCGACTTGTGCCGGATTTACCCTGGTCGTCTCACATTTTCTGAGAGAATATTCATTGTGCCTTATTCAAAACCTAGAGTTAGACCAGCCTGCAGAGAGTTGCTTACTGAACTTTGACACAACACAGCGGCCTATCCTGTGATAGGATAGGTTGAGATAATATCTAATTCAAATTTATGTCATCAAAGATACTTAGCATCAGGTGAAAGAAATGAATGAATACTAAAGACGAAAGCATCAAACCTAGCATGTAAAGGTACAAATAGAAAGTAAATCGCAGTGTTCACTCAGCGAGCCTACATACGGCGGAAAGCCAGTCAATAAGAAGGTTGTAAGTTGTTGGAGCAAAACATGTATTCTAAGCTGAGGAAACAAAAGTGCTAGATAATAAAGCATGATAAAATGTTAAAATTGCAAGTCCGTCTGTATTAAACGAGCCTACTTGCATTCTCCCGGCCTAGAAAAAAGAGCAAAAGGCTGTTTAAATCTTCGAATCAAAATTTTAAAGAGTCAAACCTCTTAAAGAAACAGACTATTCTGAATTTATAGCCCCAATTTACCATCACACCCAACATTTTTAAACAATCAAAGCCAGTTTTTTTCTTCTTTTTAAAATGAAATAGATCTGTTTGGTAGTGTTTTTTCTTCCGATGCAGTTTTGTCCTTTTCCAGGATGAGATGAAGCACTCGAGAACTCGCTGGTTTTATCGTGTGTAAGATGTGGATACTATTGATTGACAATCCTGCTATCTTAACACATTCTACTTATAGGATAGCATTGTGAAGGACACTACTCTACTTTTTTTTTATAAACTGTTTTGTTTTGATCTCATTTTTCTAGCATCAACAGACAACGGCGGTACAGACACGATGATTGAGCTCACGGATTTCAGAGCACCGAGTAATTCCTTGAAAATTTTAATAACCTTTGTTGTTTGTGTCTCTAACAGCTTTGCACTAACGCAGGGAGATCATACTCGTTTTGGTTACTAACAGCTGATTAACAGTGTAATAAGATAGTGGTGATTAACTTCATTTATCGCTTGAAAGATTACTAACTTACCCATTGCTCCACGATCAGTAGAGACAGATTTCACAGATTTCTTATTTGAGAAAGAGCTTTGTAAAGGTTAATTTCTTTTCCCCTTTATATGATTTGATGTGGGATTTTAGTTTTTACATTAACATAGGCTCTCACATCTTCCCTCTAAGTTTTGATCATTCAATGCAATCTTTAGCTTTATGAGGCTGACCGGTAAAATTTTCAACCTCATGTACAGAGAAAACTGCAATACCCGACCCATAGGCGTTGGTGGCGAGACCACTGTTCATAGAAAAGTAACACTTTTTTGTGAAAAAAAAAAATTCTTGCTGGCGCTTAATGTCAATTCATTTTAGTCAGTATGGCTTTTGTCGTCTCAAGCGCTTCCGTAAAAAGCTAAAACAGAGTGAGTCCAAATTCATATCATGACGGGCGTTCAAATTCTAAAGAGGAAGAAGAAAACGACACCAAAAAACATTTTTTTTATTCCTTTCTTCATAGAAGGGTAGACTGGCTGACGACTGGAAAAAATCATAAGAAACATAAACGGCTTAAAATTATTTTCACCACTGGAGCTTTTTCTTCCATTACTAAAAAAAACTTTCATTCGAATGTAAAAAAGTATATTCTTTCTCATTTTGCCTGCCTGTAAAAAGTGTTCAGATTTCTACCACTTTGTAAAATATTAAGCCCGGTTTGAGCAATCTTAGTCCCCCCTTGAAATTTCAAGGGAGTTAAACATAAGTGAGTTATACATACTTTTTTAAATTCTAGGGGTTATATCCCTTGAGTTGTGGACCCGCTATCCTTTCGTATCACAGTTAAACTGTTATTCATTCATTGCGCTTCCGTTACTTGATGCCTATGAACATTTTGACTGGTTTAGCTTTGTCTCTCTGTCTTGTTTTCCTTTCTCCGCCGGATCCCTCTTTCTTTCTCTCAATCATAACATGCAATAAATGATTGAATTGAATTGAATTTTATTTTATTTTACAACGGTAGCAAATTAGGCACAGTGCCTTTTTCATTTGGCCGTTAAATACAAGCATGATATTTTTACATAATGAAATATCTTGAAACAATCAAAGGAACTATATAAATTGAAAAGCAATTGTAAGCTAAGCACAGTTAAAAATATTTTGATAGCATGATGAACATTCATAAAAAAGTAACATTGTTAAAAAACACATTTAGCGGTGAGAGAGAATGATGATGACGGGACGAGAGCACAATAGTTTTCATTTCACAGTCTCTCCAGCTAAGACCCAGCCTTTTCAGTGGTTTTAAAAAGCTATCTTAAAATTAATAGTTCATACTTCTAGATTCTTTATCTTATTGTATCACTAACATTACAAATCAAAAGATTACCCCTACAGACTGAAGTAAGTTAACAGATTCACTGTTCCGTACGCAAATTTCTCTAGTGAAGACTTGAGAAAAAAGGAGAAATTTTAGCTTTATAGACTACCCAGTCTTTTTAAACATGTTTTAGGATGCATCAAATCGTTTACACCCCCCCCCAGGAGTTTTTGTCGTGATTGTCAAAAAAAAAGACATAGAGGATTCTCCTGGCTTCATAAGACATATTCCGTGTTTTCCCCCACTTCCACAAAGTGAAATTGTATGCAGAAATCAGGCGGTAGCGGTCAGGCCGAGACGGTCTAAACCCAGGCCAGTTACCCAAAACCTAGCACACCTCTCACCTCGTATGTTTAACACTAGCGTGTAAAGGGCCGGCCCTTTACTCAAAATTATTTTTGAATTTGCTAATGTTCTCACTCACAGCAAGGATTGGAAGAGATAGATCAAAATGACTCTTTGCCACAAATTTGTTTACATTTGGGCTGGATGGCCTGGCACTGAGAACGTCTCGAGTCAAGCCCACAGACCTTACTAACCCATGTATGGAAATATGGATACGTATAAAGAACGTGTTGAGACGTGTTTACTGTTAGACTCAATCTGCCTAGCGGCCACTCCGTGCGTTAACCAGGACGCTGGACTAGCAGGTAGAGTGGACTGGACTGGACTGCGAGAGAGACGTGTAAATCTGACGGGCTCATCCATCAAACTATACAGTGTAGGAGACGAGTAGGCCTCAAGTGGTCAGATTGTTATTTTAATTATAAGATCTGTTATGAAGAATGATTATCAATTGGATGGAGATTCGATTGGAATATTAAAGAAGTTTGAATTAAGGATGGGGGGTAGGGGAAGGGGGGAAGCGGTATAATTTTTTAAAATTTTAACATAATTATTTCTTTGTTTTTTTTTAAATTTTTTAAACTTCACTCTAGTCTCTCTTTCTTTGTTTGAGCTTCTCTCGCTTAGAAGTATCGTTGAGTCATTCTTTATCACTTATCTCGTTTTACTTATTAACCCATTCTCTAATACCCGTTCTCTGGCTCTTTCATTACATCTTGTTGGGCAAAGTAAATACTCTCATTGAAACATAGCCTTAACATCAAGCGAACCTACCGCGTAAAAAAACCCAAACAATGGAGCTCTGTGTCCCTGAAAGTTCTCAAAGTAAAGGCGTCAAAGACTCAAGTAAAAAAGCAAACTACCACCACCACCACCACCACTACTACTACTACTACTACTACTACTACTACTACTACTACTACTACTACTACTACTACTACTACTGCTGCTGCTGCTGCAGTTAGAGTATTTGTGTTAGTTGAAATCCACTGCATTTCTCACGTATAACAAAAACAACAAATCTCCATTCTTAGCCACTTAGGCCTACCCGAACTGACAAAGTGATATGAAATCATTGTTTTTATGCGAAACTAAAAAGTAAAGAAGACAGAGACAGGAATGTCGTCTGCTACGTGGAAAGGTCAACGAAGCAGAAGACTGCGAGCTAGCTGGACAGCTCAGTCCACGGATGCCCCTCATTATTACAGAAATCCTGGGGAAAATGTCACACGACTCTGGCCGCTTGAGGTGGAGACCAAACTTAAGACAAAAAAAAAAGAACGGCGAAAAATGTTAGAATGTACTGCCGTTAATCAACCCCCAATGGTATGCCTATAAAACTATGAGGTTCACGGCGTGGCATCTTTGGCCTTCATTAGCATGCCAAGGATAAAGTAACTTAGCTCATGGGAGTATATAATAATATTGTATACGACTACTGCTACTACTACACTACTACTACTACTACTACTACTACTACTACTACTACTACTACTACGACTACTACTACTACTACTACTATACTACTACTACTACTACTACTACTACTACTACTACTACTTTATTATTACTATATTTTTTTCCTCACCCGCCCAACAGATTTTTTAACTGCAGGTGCTCCTGGAGCAAATGAAAGTGATGAATGAAGCTATGAGATCTCGTTTTCTGTGTCCGCATTGTTTATCTATTTTTCTTCTATTTCGCAGCCTATCTTCCTCCTATAAGGCTTGTTTCTTGCCTTACTTTATGTAAGAAAGATCAAGACTTGTTTCAAAACTGTGGGCCTATCAAATAGTGGTACTCAATTACATATGCACTCTCGATCTATTGTAAAAAGATGGATGTAAAAGTTACACTTTTTTTCTTCCTGTAACTGCCCATAAAGTTTTCTAGTTTTAGCGTAGTAGGTAACCCCATGGATTCAAACCTGTTGTGTCGTTCTAGATCTAGATTGCAAGCCCTTTGTCAGCAAACCTTGGCAAATAGAATGAAAAGGTTACTTGTTTTTCCTGGTTTTAATATTTACATGGATTTAAAGTTACTATATACGTGGATGCCCCTTCCCCCCTGTCCCCTCCCTTGTTCTCTCTCTCTCTCTCTCTCTCTCTCTCTCTCTCTTTCTCTCTCTCTCCCACCTCTCTCTCCCTGCCTCAACTAAGCCCTCTGTTTGCCTTTATCTGTTTGACGGTCTGCGTCTCTATTTCACTCTCTCATGTTATTCTACCTTTCTGGTTGCAATCCTTGTACGTCTTTCACCTCTATGCTTTTTCCTTTTCTATTTCTCTGTTTATCACCCTCTGTTATCCACGTCAATTTCCTTTTACATTCATTCTATTCATTCTACTATCCTTTGAGCCTCCTCCCTTCTCTCTTTCTCTCTTTTATAACCCTATCTTTTTTCGCACTCTTCATGATACGTTTACTACTTACGTTTCTTTCATTCTTCCTTATTTCCTGCGCCATCTCTCTCTCTTCTCTTTACTTACTCTTTAGGGTGTCGATTTTTCAACACCATGAATGACTTCATAAGAGACAGCAACAGATTTTACATTCATAGAAACTAAACATTCGCTCGCTGCAGGTATGTCTATAAAGTTTCAAACATCGCACATTTTTGTAAACAAACGGGATTCAGGTGAAAAGCAATTTGACAGCACAATCGCAGTCTAAGGTTTTGAACACACACACATATAATTATGAGGCGCCTCCATAGCTTGATATGCGTATGCATAACACGCATCCTCGAACCCATTTTTTTCGATATTTGTTTTTCTGCACTGTCGTGTTAAAACCAAGTGAGTGCAGTTTCGACGGAATGAAAAAAGAGCGAAATTCTTATTCGATACTGCAATTTTTTCGATACGTAGGCTGGCGTAAGTTGGATTCGATTCCCGAACTTCATATATTATTAACATTTTTTGTAGAAATAGTCGATTTTCTCATTCATTCTAAATCTTTTCATTAGTTATAATAATAAAGCTGGGTATAATGACAATGATAACAAGAATAAAGAAAATGATAATGAATTTAACAGTAATAATTATACTTATATTTCTTCCAAAACCTGGAAGCGCTTTACACACCTTCATTTCAAACACACACGCACTGACACACGCATTGACATCACTTAACTACGTAACTCCGCGTACAGATATACATAAGTAAAAAAAAGATAGCATAATAATAATTTTTTTAAAATTGGCCCCATGTGGATTTCTACAATAAAACGGATTAAATGATGATAGAATTATCAGAGTATACATTTAAAAAAAAGTTTCAAAGCCATTTTGTAAAATATATACCGTGTTACCTCTGTGTCCCAACACTTCTAAAAGATCTTTTTATCTTTGAAGCGCATCTAGACGTGAATTAAAATCGTGAAACTTTTACAGTAAAAGGGCAAAACAAAACGATACAAAAATAAATAAATTAAAAATGACAATAATAATAATAACAATAATAATCATGATAATATTTTGATTTATGCGGCGCCTTTTACAATAAAATAAAGTCTCAAAGCGCTTCATAAAAAAAAATGAACAATTTCTTTCACACAAGTTTACAAAAACACGGATAACGTAGACAAGTGAAAATTTTAAAAAATCAATTAAAGAACAAAAATAGACATATGAAAGGTAAAAACGCGGACACGATAATTTGTTAATTCAAGGGACAGCAATAATAGTTAGCATTTCTTACATGTTTTACCTGACAACAACAAATAAACCTGAAAACAACAGAAATCGCGACAATGCTGAAATTAATAACACACGAATCTTATAACTCCAACCTTTTACACTTTTTATGTATTACCGTTATTGGTGGTCCCCATCGCTTTTTCTCGCAGTTTTATCACATACTGTGTTTTGCCCATGCTTGAGTTTGGGTTGTTGCCCAGGTGTGTTCAGTCACAGTCTGTTCTCATAAACCTCGACAGTCGAAGCAAAACAAAATGTATAAAATAAATTGTTGTATTATGAAAGTGCGAAATAAATTGAAAAGACGCAGATGAAAAAAAAACCGCAAGTTATGGTTCAATAAATTAGCAAAATAGTTTTGTGAATACTACAGGAAAAAATAATTCCAACAATCTATTATTATTACCAATATCAATATTATTGTTATTATTATTATTATTATTATTATTATTATTATTATTATTATTATTATTATTATTATTATTATTATTATTACTATTATTATTACAATTATTAATGATAATATTATTACATGTATTTTGTTCAGTCTCTCGGCAAAATTAATGTGAAGAATATTTTCTTTTATATCTCCTATTCTCTAAATCACCGAGTCTAAAAATTATTTTGAAAGGCGCGCTAAATAACAAACCCCAAATAAAACTATTCTTCTAACATACAATCTTTGGCTTTTCATTAAAATCGTAAAATAAACACTCCGCATGAAAGAGAACAGGTTCTAATATACTCATGCAAAAGAAAAAGAAAAGATTCAAGAGACAAAAGAATGGGATGAAAAGATTTGAGTTACCCAGGCAACCTGACATCTTCAAGTAATCGATGCGTTTTGTTTTTTCATCTTCAATATTTATTTACAATTTTTTTAATGATGATGAAGATGATCTTGAGACAAACCAGGTGTATTAAAACTTGCACCGGAAACGACAATGTTTATTCATTCCATTTCGCGGCAAAAAAAGCCTCCATTTTAATGAAACGAAACGCTCGCTTTATTAACATTCGCTTGTTGGCAATTATGGGCTTAATCGCTACCGGTATTAATAGTATTGTCACGAACGAAAAAAACTGAAGAACCCTATTTTCTCCTTCCATCTATGTATTGTAAAAGTAGTTTGATTCTAAGTCTGTGCCATATTACTAACAATTGAAAAGCAAGCAGGGCTGAGGGAACAGTACATGTTTTGCATAGTAATAAAGCCATCGTGTACTGGGTTTATTCAACTTATTAAATTGGCTGTGACAAAAAGTTGCTTTGCGAAAAGGACTACTTTCGGTGCAGATTTTATAAACTTTTTCAACATTTAATATTAATTTTGAAAAGATCTTATTAAGTTCTTATATAACTTACAAAATGCCCGCGAATTTATTGATATTGAAACAAAAGTACTATAGATACTCGCATAATTTGCATTATCAGTACAAAGTTCTCTTTTTTTTTTAATTGATGTCAGAATCACCCGTAGCTCAAACCAAAAAGTGTTATTTTGTTTCCTGTCAGAATGTGGTGATCAAATTCAAGCAAGATTGTAGGACATAGTATTCGTTGTGAAATATTTTTATTTGGCTTCGAAGCCTGACATGGCATAATTTTTCCCGATGCACCTCACATGCACATCCTTCTGTCACAGACTCATTATCTTTTTAAAGAAAGTAAGAGAAAAAAAAATAATGCTGACTTACAAATATTTCCCACCGATTTTGTTTCGTTGAAAGAAATCAAGAAAGCTGTGATAAGGGTGTAAATAATGGGAAATGTAAATTTTATCAAGGAAATTATTACCCGAAGATCTTTAATAACCTGGTTCAGACCCCATCCCCGGGCTGCTATAGGTCAGCAAAGTCGAGTTTTTAGTTGGAATTCATACAATTTCAAGTAAAATCATGTACATCTGCGAAACTGCAAATGAGTCTTAAGGCTCAACAAAAATACTTAGCCTGCATGCTCTGGCAAACACAATCTAATCCCTTCAGGATACCAGTCGATTTTTACTTACTTCTATAATCAGATTCCCCCTATATGTGCCAAGTCTTTTTGTTTTGTTTTTATAAACTAAAACTATTATTTATTGTAATGCGATGAATATCATCGTCAATCGTCTGCCAATCCCCTTACCAACTAGAAATGTCACGATCTGCTTATACCAGTATTTCAGATGTTATCATCTCTGATATAATACTCAAAGCGTATTCTTAGTGAAAATAAGAACAATCACTCGCTTGAAATACCTTCTTCCGCATCTTAGTACTACTGTCTTGTAATCACAAATTCCTCTTTCTTTCCACATATTTCAATTTAAAAAGTAGTGACGTCATTTCTACACAATTTTGAAAAATTCGAGCAATTTTCAAACGTTTAGAATCTAAAATGAGATGCCTTGTTCAAAGTATCAATTTCCTGTAAATTGAAAAATTGCGACATCCGACTCAACTTAACTGGTTGCGAGACAATATTACTTGACCTGCAGTAACAAAAAACAAAACAACAGAAGTATTTAAAATTATATCCTGTTTCTTTGGTTACTTTACCATTCCCCAAGCTTCCATGATGCGGCGATTCGGAGATTTCCGATCGCATTATTTCTATACATCGACCGTAGAGAGTTACAGAAGAGAAGAGGAATTTAATACGTTTCCTGAAAGACGTTGGGAAATGTGATCGACATGGAAATTAGTTTATTCAACTCGGAAGCGGTTGGGAATTCGATATTGATTATGTCATCTTGTTCAAAACGAGGTTAAAATACTTATGAAAAGAAAAACGGAGATTCTCTCTAAAACGGGCTTGCCGAAAACGCCAATCGGTAAAGAGTGCAGCTGCTTCTCAAGTGAATAGGAAATTTCATTGAGAAAACATTCCTGCGTTCAGTCAAATCCTGAGTTATCTATACCCGTCCTTCTTTTTTACGATTCGCCTTATTGGACTTTTCGTCTGTTAGGTCGTTCGTTTTTTTTTTGTTTTGTTTTGCTTTTTCTTGCGTGCCTGGTAGTAGCTTCTCATAAAATTTGAATCAAATGAAGATGATAGTTTATTGCTTCAATCATATTGAAAATGTCATAGAATGCATTTAAATAATATTAATGCTGAAAGAAGAAAAAGGTATGGAATAGATTAATAAATTTAAAAAGGAATGGAAAATGAATACAAAAGGAAACCTACAGATTTTTAAAAAGAATACTGAGTGAAGTGAAGAGAAAAGAGGAGGCAGGATGAAAAAAGCAATTTCATTGAATATATAAACCATGGGTTGTGGTTTTAGAAAAATGGGAGTTGATTATATTAAGAAAAAAAAAGCGTTTGCATGCATTGGAATATTGATTGTAACAGAGTAATAGAAAACAGTGGCAAGAGTGAAAAAAATCTGAGATAAGGAAAGTATAAGTGAGAGAGATATGAAAAGAAAGTCAAATTGTGAGAGAGGATAAGTGAAAGACGATTTATTCAATCACATAGAGATGAAAAAACATAGAATACAGCGGACGATATCTTTACAATTTTTGTAACTTTACAGGTAAAATTAGAGTCCAGCTGCTTACTTCTCCCCCCCCTCCTCTCTCTCTCTACCTCTCATAACTTTCTATCTTTCCCTATGACATCGCAACCCATTCCTCGTTGAGACCTTGGAATTTCCTCGTATCTTTCCAGTCTTATTCTTTTCTGTCAAATTAATCTCAACGATTTATATAATAGAACGATAATTTGCTAGTATTTTAGTATCGTATCTTTTAAATAGGTGATTGTTTAAATTTGTTACCCTTTCGAACCGTTTCTAGCCAGTCGCTGTAAAGAGATTTGCACATTCCTTACGTTTCGGAGTTTTGGTTTACTACCCAACAGCTGTTATGTATTTCCTATAGTTATATCTAATGGCTGTTTAATTTAAAGTGTGTAGTAAACAGTGGATTGAAGGTGACTTAAATTGAAAATGGTCGAGAAAATCATTGCCTTTGGTATGACTCGAACTCGCGTCTTACAGTAGCTAGTTTGACACTCACCCCATTGCCAACAGAGAAACGCAGCTTTAATTACCTCAGTCATGTCACCACTAAGCCCCAAGAAGTTTCATAGCGAAGGTCTTTTCTTAGTCTCTCTAAGTGACTTGCTACAGGCGGGAGGATCAAAATCGCACCGTAAGCAACCATGTACTTCCTAGTAGGAGATTCGATTAGGTGGCTATTCTGTGGTCATTCAATCACCTTTGTCGGACAGCGCTGACCACTCCATCAAACCCACCGGCAGTGGATTAGATCTGTGTCTGTAGGGTATCAGTACAGTAACGCGCGGCCGATCAGCTGACCATAGGGCCCAGTTAGAGGTAGTCGGGGGGG
>BMAT01003495.1:92085-105374 GCA_019649035.1 Elysia marginata
GAAGAAGAAGAAAAAGAAGAATTAGAAGAAAAGAGGAAGAAGACGAAGAAGAAGAAGAAGAAGAAGAAGAAGAAGAAGAAGAAGAAGAAGAAGAGGATGATGATGAAGAAGAACAAGAACAATAAGATAAAAAGAACAAGAACAAGAGCAAGGAGAGTAAGAGGAACGAGAACAAGAGGATAAAAGAAAAAGAAAGATTGTGGAAAAAAGAAAAGATAAACACTACATAAACATAGAGAGCGAAATAAAAACAAACACATTGGGCAGGCTACGAAAAGATAAAACAGTTGAAATCAAAACAGAAAATTAGAACAACGAACAAAAAAAGTTTGTCAAAATGGAGAGTTTGGTTTGGTTGCTTGAATTTTAACGTCTCTTTTTAACTACAAGGTTATATCAGAGACGGCGCTTGGGACAATTGAAAGCGTGCTGCCACACTGTGATGTACGGAGCGCTGCATACACCACACCCAGTCACATTATCCTGACACCGGGCCGACCAGACTTAGCACTAAACCCATAATGCCAGACACCAGGCGGATCAGCTACTAATACCAATTTTAAAGTCTTTGGTTTGACTCGGCCCGGGATCGAACCCGTACCTCCCGATCTCTGAGCGAGTGTCTTTACCGCTAGGCTAAAAAAACAGAGCCGGTCAAAATGGGGAGAGAGAGATAAAGTGATAGAACTTTAGAAGAAGAATTTTCCAATCAAAATGAGCTGTTAAAAAACAGAGGGATAAGTAAAGACAGACCGAGAAAGAGAGCTAGTGAGAGAGAGAGAGAGAGAGAGAGGAGAGAGAGAGATAAGAGAGACACTTATAGAGAAAGACATCCTTAAATTGCCATAAAAGATCGATGGAAAATAGATGAGGGGATTTGTCCTTATTATCACTTGATACGCTTGCCTTTCGGGTGGCCATCAAGAGGAGAGGAGAGGGATCTGGGAAGGAGGTTATCATAGGCACAGTTTTAGTCTAAATGCTGAGAATGAGGAGACGAAATGAAAGCAGTATCTGCTAGACAGACAAAAGGATAAAAAAGAGGAGAGCGAGAGATTGAATGAGAAGGCTAAAATTATCATACCAAAACCTCGTATAAAGTTTATCGTAATGAACCATGGATGAGTCGGAGATTTTTAGAGAGAGAGAGAAAAAAGAAGAGCGGGACTTTATCAATTAGCACATGGAACACCTAAGTTTTGATGCTTTTGTTTAATACATGTACTTCAATACGTTCTTACTTCTCCTGTTTGCTTTGTCTTAATTAAGGAAATGAGCCTGTGGGGTGTTTTTTTTTCAACTAAAAAGGCCATTCAAACAATGATAATTATATTTTTTCCGAAGAAGTGAAAAACCGAAGGGCAAACCGAAATCCTAATACGTGCAGAACACTTTAAATATTTCATGTATTGTCTCTTTTTAATAAGTTTAGGCCTAGTCGGAGAGTAGGCCCCTATACCAAAGGACAACTTGTTACATAAAACTGCGTGTAACAAGTGGAGAAATATGAGGAACATAATACGCAGATACCATATGGTTATGATTTCTAGAGCATTACTTGACTTACTTGACTTATAGTCGCTCGCTTGTAGGGTCGTCTGACCGCACAGCTTCGGCTGCTCCTCTTCTTTTCTCTGCGATGAAGGCCTTTCATTCGTCACGCTTCTCTGCAATGTCTCGAATTAAATCCAGGTCTTTGTGTGATGTTAAAGTTATTTTCTCGCATGGAACGTGTTTGAAATCGTTGTTAAAAGTAACTGGAAGTGTTTTTATTGGTTTACCCCTTGGTTTTTTATTGTTTTCTACAAAATAGAATTGCATTGCTTCGTTTGCCGGAGCACACGGATCTCGTATTAATAATGTGTCCAAACAATCTCCATCTAGACTCAAGTGACAGAGTGCAAGACAAATGTTTCTGGTTACTCAGAAGGACACGTTATACGTTCAATTCCAAAATGAACACTTTGATGCTATTTTTAACACGTTTTCATTATAAAATTATCTCTCGTTATTTTCTGTTTCAGGCTGAAGAAATAACACTGACGATCGGGCAAGCTTTTGACCTGGCCTACAAGAAGTTCTTAGAAAGCAATAGCAACGATGGAGACTTGAAGAAACAGTACATTGTACTACAGAAGAAGGTAAGCCATTTTGATTTTTTTTTTAAATCCAAAGTTACGTTTTTGTACTTTGAAAGTGTCATCAACGGTAAAAATACTATCATGTTAATTTCATCTATGCTTTAGTCTTTATGTCTTATAGTGCTTTGGTTCACACATTTTGATAAAGATAGATCAATTATATTAAAGAAAAAGGAAACAGTATTCTATGCCTCAAAGCCGTGCCAGCCAAACTGGCGTTTTGTTGAAGAGATAAACTTGTTGAAAACTATGTTCTGAAGACTTAGACCATCATTATTTATTTGGAGATTCCTTTGAAGATTAAAGACGTTTCAGTACTTTACTTTGGGGTGAGGGAATTTTCCATAAAAAAGAGTATGCAGAGAGAGAGACAGACAGACAGAGAGACAGACAGAGAGAGAGACAGAGAGAGAGGGAGAGAGGTATATTCCAAGTCTTCTGACTTCTACCTTAGCTAGGTAGACAGAACGGCAAACAGTCATTGGGTGAAGAGGCAATAACAGAAAAACAGAGAGGGAGGGGGAGGAAGAAGTCGATAGCAAACGAGGTAGAGATAGCAGGGTGAGCGAGACAATAACACTGGACCAATCTTGAAATGAGAGCTAATTGTGCCTAATGAGTTCAACCTAGGCCTGTCAACACAGGCTTTTAGTTTTCACATTTCTCTATATTTTTTTCTTTCTCCTTGTTGATCAACATAATTATCTGAATGCACGAATTTTAAGATTGTGGATTTCCAGGAGGGAAAACTGTTTCTTAATGAGCTATTCTTTTATTATATATTTGTTACATATTCCATCGTTCCATTTACCATAGGAGGTCATTTCAAAATTTTCATGAGTAGGTGCAAAACAAACAGACGTTATTCTTTTGTCTAGTGAATTTTGAAACTTTGGAATAACTTACAATATGAGACGAACAGTTCGTGGTCCTTAAATAGGCCTATGTTTGAAATAATGTTGCTCTTGAATTGTCTTTTAAATGGTATTGATTTATTCTTGTTTCTATGACCTCTTTACGGACTTTAAAAGGGGGATAATCTTATTCGGCCTTTGCAAGGATGAAGTATGAACAAAATTTAGAGCTTAAGTATATACCTTATTTAAAACAATTTGACTTGCTTTTCAACGATGATATGATAAAATACATGATATGAATGATAGTATTCCACATGCTCTTCAATTTGTTTCACAGGTGAACCAGTTAAGTTTTGAGAACCAAACCTTAAAGAAAAGAATAGCTGAACTGGAAAAACTGAAGGACAGCTCAGATCTAGACCAGTACAGAATAGCTAACCAGGTGAGTAGTCTCCATATGACACAATCCAACTTGTAATGTCGACTGACAAATTTATTTTCTTTTGGGTTCATCTCTAAGTAGAACTTAAAGGGACTGTCTTGTAAAATATCACGTATTCTCTTCTCCTTACAACCAGAATTTCATTCCGCAATAGTGATATTGATGTTACATTGTCTGGTTTTAGTTAATGTAATTGTATTTTGTTTTCGTTAGCTTTTTCTTTGAAAGTTATTTTGTGTTATAATGCTAACACCACTAAGCTTTTACTACTTGCTCTGAGCACTGCAGCCACAAGAGAAGACTGTTGTCATATTCATTTTTCTCATAGTTAAAACAACTGTTTTGAAATTACCAGCTTGATTGAGTTAGGTTTTCATTTGGAGGAGTACTGCAATTTCAATTAATGCATTCTTGAACTTCTTAAGGTAGTAGAGATAGAATGTGAAACTATTCTAATATGTAAAACATATTAGCCTCATAATGTTTTGTTATCTCTATTTTCAATAGCTGCTATTTCATTACATTTATAAAATCTGACTTATTAAAACTAGTAGGATTGATTTTAGGCCAGATTTTTTTGACAACTCTGTTAAGTTTATGGATAAAACATGCAATCGTATTCTTATGGATAAAACATGCAATCGTATTCTTTTGTGAACTACTTCAGGTTCTAACGCTAAAACAAAAACAGGATTTAAACATGCAATAAATTAGAATTACACACAGCCGTAATTAAATACATACATACAATTTATGGTGCATGGCCTGACTGCGCATGGCTTTGATCTACTTGTGCATGCAGATAAGTGACCTTTCTGCTGTGACCTTGAACCTTAGAGAGTCATCAACAGACGATGATGCTTTTGGCTCCTCGGGTCACAGCGCAAGTCAGGTAAAAAGAGCAGATAGTCCATCAATAAAATTCTATATATAGTGCAACAATTTAAAATTTTATAATTATGCCAAAATTAAGATACAATTTACTTTTTTGACAATTTACTCAGTACATCAAACAGTAAACGATTTGAAGGTATAAAATAAGCACTGGAACGATATAGGCTTTAAGTGGAAATACCTGACACAGCTTGCCTTTATATATCAAATGATTCGAACTTTCGAAAAGTTGTAGCTTTGGCATCCATGGCCTTGCCACTAAGAGAAACATAGCTTAATGCACCAGGTCGCTGTTACATTTCTTTAAAAATAAGTTTCATGGCGAAGATGTTTGCTTAGTCTCTCTAAATGATTTGCTAACCTGCTGTGAGTGAGGAAACTACAATAAGCTGAAGGTCCGAGTCATACTATAGACAGACATTTTGGGCATTGCCGCTTTAAGCCTATTCTTCTCCAATGATCATTTCATATCTTAGAATCTTTCAATCAATTGTTTGCGCAGTGGCCGCCTCCACTATTTCTGCTGAGTAGACCGACCAGCTTAAAAAGAAAACACTTTGTGCTGGTAACGAGACAAAAAATTAAACCAGACATTTCTCTGGTTTATTAAATTGTGATAGGTCTTATCTGATTCTTTACAAAAAATGATGGAACATCTGGTTGATTTTCTTCTGATTAGCCTGCTGGTGCCAAGGCTGTGGTTGGTAGGCGTCTGGAGAATCTACTTCCTCTAGATGGTGCGTCTTCACCTAGCAACGGTACAGGAACCAGGCACACCAACGGCAACGGCACACATGCGCAAACACCTGATGCAGCCGCTATGCCATTTTGTGAGTCTTCAATAATTTTGAAAATGCTACATTTTTGTGTATTCATGTCAATCAATCCTGCCCTAAAGTTATCATAAAATATATTCATAACACTATAAAAAACATAAATAAAGGTAGTGTTAATAATAACTGTTCTAAGAATAAATTAGTTACTTTGTCAATATCTCTGAAGCCCCTAGGATTAGACTGATTCAAGCGGTAATGATTACGATATTAATAGGGATAATATTAGTGAATTTGTCACTTTCTCAATGGCCTGTTCGGTTGGGCTGAATGTATGATATCATTCTTTGATTCCATAGGCTTTCTTTTGATTTACCTAATCATTAGAAATAAGTGTTTTTCTTGCATTTACTTCAATATCAAGGCTAACCTAATCATTAGAAATAAGTGTTTTTCTTGCATTTACTTCAATATCAAGGCTAACCTAATCATCAGAAATAAGTGTTGTTCTTGCATTTACTTCAATATCAAGGCTAACCTAATCATTACAAGCAGTCTATCATCTTCATTACACTGTTATTGTGTTCATCAGCAACTGCTTGATCGACAATGTCATCATAACGGCATAGCCTGATAGGTGTCATTTGTTTAGCTCTGGAACCATGTGATATGCTCTAAGAGTTTCGCAGTTCATTATTAATAAATAAATCAATCAATCAATAGACCTTCTGAGCTCACAGAGGAGCAGAAGCTGCAACAAGACATCACTGTTTCACTGCCTGTGTAAGGCACCCTGGGCAAATTAAACACAAGTTGCTAAGACAATTTTTTAGTATAAGCCATTAAATTAGAATGTTGCTTAATAAACATTGTTATTGGGGTAAAAAGGGAACATACATGTGTTGGAAAACAGAGTTATAATGTACTCATTGTCTTTTATAACACACTTGTAGAAACCGTTAATGTAAAAAAGCTCTAGAGAGTGACTGGTTTTCTCCTGTTCGGCTGAGATATAGCGGGGCACTTTCTTTTTCAATTGATTTTTCAATTTTGTACACTTGTTTGAAAAAATTGTGTAGTTTTTATTTTGTGAATCGCTTTGAGACTTTAGTTTGATTGTAAAAGGCGCTATATTAATCTAGATCTTATTATTATGATTAGCTTTTAATGCCTGGGTCCGGCGCCTATCACTATTACTAACTTCTTATATTGTTTTGTGTATACACCTACAGTGAGTCCGCCACCGCCAAACACCAGATCACACAGAGCCAACAGTCTGAGGAGCCAAACAGCGACCACTCCTAGCACACCAGGGACTCCGAGCAGTGAGTGATCTTGTCTGTTTGTCGGAACTTTAGGTTGAAAAATGAGTCCGATTGAGCTTGTAGTCAAAACTGATAAAATTTATGTTCTATTGGAGGGTCAAAATTTTACTGATTTTTTTTTCTACATTTTTTATGGGGCTAATAGTTTTCACTGTTAACGAAAGTAACCATGAAAGTTAAATTCATCGATCACCAAATTAAGGTGAGAATGGTTGAAAACATGTCTTTCTGATACATTTAGAATTGTGTTCTCAGCAGTTCTAAGAAATATTTTTATATTCCTACCTTATGTGGTTTTTTCAAGACAACATTAAATATAAAAAAAAACAACAAAATTTAAAATCCACAAAAAGTGCTTTGTTTTCTAGAAACTTAGTACCTACTGGAATCATAAAAGAGTGTACGGTAATGGCTTTTTTTCCAAATGAAACCAAAATGCTATTAAATTTTCTGCTTTTTGTGCATTTCAGATTCGAACCCATTCTATGCAAGTCCATCAAGCACAGCCCAAGCACCTGGACAAGTTGACCCATTTGGTATGCAAGCTTTTAGCCCATCCAGCCAACCTGGCAACTCAGAGCAAGAGCTGATGGACATTAGAGTAAGTCGGGTTACTTAGAATTAGATTGCCAGATTTATGACAAGTGGAACAGGCAAATTCAATTAAGCATCAGCAGATTGGCACATTGAAACATCCTAAGGTGAAATACATGTTGAAATTTCATTGTAGTTTGAGTTCTAAAATTCTAGTTAGATCAAACACCTCTAAATCTCATCGTGCCTCTTATTCTTAGTGTTTTGAATACGCCTGAACTGTAATAAGTTCCCACAAAATATTGCTGTTTGTTTGCAATTTTCAATGGTTGAAACATCATAAAAATGCATTATTTATGTCAACAACACATTTTAATGTTACAATTTTAGACACACAACTTATTTGAATCGGTGGTGAGTACAAAATGCTAAAAATACAAACAACAAAAAAACAGCATTTTTTTTGTAATATAACCCTAGTATCAAATGTCTTTCAAGCCATTTAATGGAGTCAATTTCTCATGTTTCACATTGAAAAGCCTTTAGACTTTGAACCAATGTGTTTTTTTCACACAATTTTGGTGACCCTTCTCTTAATAGAAAGTTTTGAAGAAAAAAAGCTTCATGTAACCTCTGTCAATCTCTGCCTCCATGCATCACTTTACCCAAATATCCGTGGTTTTCCTTTACTTTGCTTCGCTTCTATTTATCATTGAAGTTTATCTTCCTTCTGTTTATATTTTAGAACAATTCTGACTTTACTGATCATTCATAAATGACACCCTCATTCGTTTTTTTCCCATTTAATACATAGCAGTCAATTTTATTCTTTTCATATATCTTTGTTGTCCAAGCTTTAAAACCATATGAAACAAAAGGTCATGTTCAAGACAACAATTTTTAGACAGTTTGGAATTCATAGGTCTTTCCAGGTGTTGTTTAGTTGGACCACTTTTTGATTGGCCATGGGTATCCTAGCTTAGATATCTTGTAGGCGGATGAGTCGCCATGTATTTTAATTGATCAAACACGCTTTAACTTTGTTTTATATGCCATAACTTTGGTTGAAAAAATTAAAGATTTAAATATTAAAACTTTTCACAAAAAAAGTTCATCCTAAATCATTTCTTTGTTATAGTAATCATTTGTCTTGCATTCTGTCCAAATGAGTCGTAAGTCGAAAGGCTCAGTTTCTAGATATAGGCTTAAAAAGTTTAGTGGGTGTTTAGAAGTCAAATTTTTTTATTTTAGATAATGATGCTAAAACCATTTCTAAACAGTTTTCACACCTAATTGATGTCCCAATTTCATTCTTAGGTGTTAAGTTTTGATTGATACGGTTGCTAAGGCCTCAATACCTTTATAGTCGTCTAAACTTTAAATGCTCTTTTCTCCCTTTCTGAAATTTCTCAAGTCCTATACCTGCCGACTTCAAATGGCTATAACTTCATTCAAAAGCATGATAGAGCTTTTCTGTTTGTTTTATTTAAAAATATGTAAAATAAGCTTTTCTTTGATCCCAACATCTGACTACCTTCCAATTTCAACTAAAAACTCATTTGGACTGGTTGCAAGACATGTGGTCAGAATGTGCGTGGATGACTTGTGCATGGTTACGTGTGATTTGCAACATATAGGGTTATAGAGAGATTTGCAACATGTAGGGTTATAGAGAGAGTTTTGTTCAGAAAATTTACCTCAAAAAATGTTTTGGTTTTTATAAGGCTTTATTTGAAAACGAATCTAAGTGATTTGTGTGTGGGTTGTGTTGGTTGCATAATTGCAGAATGTTTGTCTGACTGGTGCTAATTTTAAATCCATCAACAGCAAAAACTATTTCGAATGTTTTAATAACATGTACTATTATACACCAGTAAAGGTTGTAAATCTCTTTGTTACTTTGGCCCAAAAGTGTGGAATGATCTTTTGCAAGGCAAAGCGCTTTAAGGTATCTTCAGATACTCCCTTTTAGTTTAAGGTTATAAATGAATATAACCTTGTGTGATTTTTAATGCTCTGTGAATGTCAATGCGTGTGTGTGTTTGACTGTTTGAGTATAGACATGTGTCTTGCACTCCTGGTGATTGAGTCGTAAGTGAGAAATCGTTATTTGAGAAAATAAAAGAAAAGTCTATTTTTCCATCTTTTTCTGTATGTATGAATCAACAAAAGATTAAGTATTTTTCCACAAAAATCCAAGACTTTTATGTAACTTTCTAGGTTTTAAAGCTCACAAGAATGCATATCCTAAATAAGCAACACATTAGAATGTGAAATATGTCACATCTGACTCATCCATCCCCGCCGCAACAGATAATGTTGCAGCGTCCAGGGCAAATAAGTTGGATGCTGCAATTTTCTTCTTTAATGGGGTTTTTGTTTTAGAACCTGACATTTCTCTTAGCTTCCAAATATTAGAAATTTCATAAAATTATCAATTTTTTGGGGGGGAAAGTATTTAAACTTTAATTAATTTAAAATGTAGAGGAAAGGAAGAAACAACAGACATTTGAACGCCGTTTTTTCTAAAAAAAAAAGTTTTAGACTTCTGATTCATTTGCCCTGCATGCAAAACATTTATATTAGACTTTTGACCTTTTCTATTATTGGATCAGGCGTTATATAAAGGTACATGTTATTATAATCCGTAATTATTATTTTTTTCTTGTTTCCAGGATGGCTTCAGCCGAGGTTTGTCTTTTGGCACAGACGATTTCAACTTGGATGATTTTGATCCACTCAACCAGAAGCTGTAACCCGCGTTTATTCATTAGTTACATTAATCTGATCAGAGATTAGAAAAAATAATACAAGATTTAGACAGAGAGCTTTCATGTTTATATTCAACCAAAATTGTATATAATTATATAAAAATTTAATGCTTGCATGATGGCCAGGAATTTCAGGTCAAAGTCGCAAGGGACAAAACTAAGGTATAGGCTTTTAAAGACAGTTTGGGCGTCCTCAGTCAGTGTTCAAGTTTTTAGCGCTGAGTTTTTTGCACTATTTAAGCTCATGCATGATAAAATTACCATCCTTGTTTGATTTTAAATTTGACTTTTGCAAGTCCGTTGTGCTTTAATTTTATTCAGTTTTCTGAATTTTGTAGGCGTTTTTTCCCATTTCTAGTTTTTCTACTTAACAAGGTATTGACAGTGATATTGCAGTTTCTAATTGACATGTTTTGATAAAGGAAAGCGCATTTTTTTTTGCTCGGAAAAATGTAAGTATATTAGAAATGCCTAGAACTGAGAATCTTTAAATGGCAGTTTTTTTGGGCTACAACAAATATTTTTTAAAATCTCAAAGCTTATAAACATCTGAAACAAATGTCCTTCTGAGGATATTTTTACGCGCTATTCATTTTAACAAAAAAAAACCTTTTAATCTGACCATGCTTGCTGGAATTATTATAAAAAAGATTGAGATTTTAGAAGAAACTATGCTCCAGGCTGATTCAGCCTATAAGTTTTCTTTTCGGTTTAGAACACTTGATTATGAATTTGACGAATGTAAGCTGAATAACAAGTCATGTCTGTCCAAAGACGTGGTTTAGATCGTTGACAGTTTAAAAAATCCTGCGCATCGCAGCAAGTTGGAATAAGTTGAATGTTGAAAACTATGATAATACGTAGCTTGAGAGAGTTTTGAGGCCAGATTTATCTCTCTTTTACTTTACATTTTAAAGTAAAAAAACTTCTTCGGTCGTTTTACAAATTTTACTAGCTTCATGTAGGCCTACTTTTTATCTTTTGTATGCTAAAAAATGCATCACCGCCTTGCTTTGTGAAAATTGTGAGATGCGACTTATTTGTATTGGTATCAAGACTTATGGAGTTTACCAGCTCTTCCAAAATATGTATAATTGTATACATATACCAGTGTACTAGTTACATTTTTCAGAGGTTATGGGCGGGACTATAATATAAAGGCTTTCATTCTCTAGCCTACATTTTAATATATGAAGAAAACGTAACAGTTATAGAAAAGACCAACCGGGCTGCATTTGAATAACAATCATGATTGAACGATTGTTTTTAAAATCAATTGCCATCATTATCATTACGTTAATTTTATTGTTTCTCTGTCTATTTCATTCTTTTTCTTTCCACTCCATCACTCTGTGCCTGTTTGCGTGTAATCAGTCTTTGCATTTAATGCTTTGTATTTGCTTCAGTCAGTTAAAATTATATCCTCATCAGCTTTTTTAAGAGATTTTTTTTCAATTCTTTTGTTTTTTTTTTTTGTTTTTTTTTTGCTACATTTCCCAAACTTTATTTTCATAACGAATTTTATCAAATGCTTTTCATGTCTCCTTATAAACCTATAAATTGTATTTTTGTTTTTGACTTTATGAAAAAAGCCAAATCTCAGTTGACTGTCTTTTCTTTTGTATTTTATAGCGAAGTATTTCCTGTATATCAATGGTATCATTGTGTGCCGCATTGTTTCCTTTGTCGTTAATTTTATCCTTAAAATTTAATGAAAACATTTTTAGCTCCTTCACTTGTGTCAACTGTCATGTATCTTCATATCAAATGTTCAATCTCTTTATTTTTTTTTTCAAATACAAGAATAAAACTGCAAGAATGTTTTAAATAAGCGAATGTGTATGAAAGTTGTATTTTATATGTAAATTTTAAAGAAGAAACTGTTTATTACAATTGAGTATTATGACTTATACTGTACAAACAAAACTACTCAAGTACTTGCAAACAAAGGAAAGATGGTCATGTGATGCGATGCTGTTAATATTGTTCTTCCTTCAAATGGTGCTTCAACACATGCGGTTTACACATTTTTGTTTTGACTCTATAGAGTACAGATCAATTTTGTGTGAAAGAAAACTTTGTTTTTATATTTCCATAATGAGATAACTACTGGAAAAGCAATCACCTTAAGTGTACAATCAAATGATTCTAGTAGTTAATATACTTTCTAGAAATCTTTCACCTATGAAATTCTTTATAAGCAGTGAACCTATGTTGTTTTTGGTTCGTTTCTTTTCGGTTAAATTTTGTTGTCAATTGAAGTTTATCCTACACATGTGGATTTTTTTTTTGTATGACAAAAGGAGCAAAACTGAAATGAATTATCTTTGTTTGAAACATATATATATCTTTTATTTACTAAAATTTCATGACCATATAAAAGTACAAACATTTTATGGTGTTTAAAGTATTGTTTAATGTCCAAAATGTTAAAAATAGGTAATTTTGTTTTACCTTTAAATGTTGTTTTTTTCTGTAATTTTTTCTGTAATTTTTTCTGTAATTTTTTCTGTAACTTTTTTCGGTAATGAGGAGAGCAATTTATTCAAAACGAAATGTAACACTCTTTTAAATGTAAGATTTCTGGACGCTTTAAATTTGAGTTCTTTTCAAAGGAGGTTTTCTTTCTTCTTCTACAAATGTGTTTAGATGTTTTCCATTACATTCCACTTCCACCACTACAGGTGTTTAATCAGCCCAGGACAAACAAAAAGCAGTATCTGCAGTGTAAACTATATCAGTGAGATACTGCATTTCGTTTTTCCACGGCAGCATTGACGATCTACTTAGATTTGAGAACTGTGCCAGAACTTCTACTCTCAGAGAGATAACCATATAAAAAAAGTTTACAGAAATTTCATGGCTTGGTTGTTGTTTTTTTTTTCTAATAATTTTGTGTAATAATGAGCATATCTCTTGCTTCCAGGATGAATGAGTTGGAAGCTGCAAATATAACATTACATGGTATTGACATGTTAAAACATCGCAGCCTACAAATAAGACAATTTTGAATTAAATCATGATAGAGTTTATGGAAAGACACTAGACAATCATGTGCTATAAAATGTAGATGCAAACAGGAATAGATCAGCCGTTGGTGGAGTTTTCTCAGAATTGAAATTCTCTACTTCCAACTCATTCACACTGTGTTTCATGGTAAGGTTTCATCCCTTTTTCTATCATCACAAAATTGAGGTTTAAACATGTAAAAGTGTCCACACAAAATGCATAAATAAATGTTTGGTTATATAAAAAAAAAGGTTTTTTTTTCCTTAGTTGGCCTTCTGAATTTTAAGTTACAGAGAAGAAACTTGTTAAGGATTAATAATCTTTGAATCTTGTCTTTAGACAAATATTGATTATTCTATATCCTTTTTCTCTGAAGTTTAGTAACTGATTGCAGTGACTTTGGGGAAAAAGCATTGAGAGAAATGGATTGGTGCAGAATAATAGAGAGAAAGAGAGAGGACCTGATAGAAGAGAAAGGAATAGGAAAGAGAGATAAAAAGACAGAGAGAGAGAAAAAAAGTGGATCAGATAGAGGAGAGAGAG
>BMAT01003504.1:0-10133 GCA_019649035.1 Elysia marginata
TACACACATCCACCATGTCAAAAAGATCAATTTTGGCCAAAACCCGACTTACCATAGTTTACGTGGCGGCCCTCGATATACTCCTTCCGCAGTCATCCACTCTTTACTGACCTTTATGTTGTTCCATGCGCTTCGGAGGATTTTATGTAGCCATTTCAGCACGTCGGGACACCTTTTGTACAGAAGGTAAGGCACTCCATTGGGGCCTGAAGCAGACTTAGCTCTCGCTTTATTAACCACTGCTAGTACTACTTCTTGTAAGTTTGTTGTTAAACTCTATTCCGGGGGCGGCTGGCCTTATAAGACCTGCAGTTTCTTCTAGAGGAAGTTCTGTAGTTAGTATCTGAATATATTTTCTTCAGATGAGCTTCGAGGTCTTCTCTGCTTACTGCTAAAGTGCGGACTTGGGTTTGCTGGAAGAGCTGTCTTGCGAATTGCTGAGGAAATGTTCATGGTTTTTCCTCTTTTGGCTGGGTTTCTTTCTAGTGGACTCAGCTCTGCTCAGTGCTGAATGTCTAGCCTTTAGGTGTTGCCATATTTCCCGAAAGCCCTTCTTTTCTTTGCTATCACTAGTATCAGCTGCTTTCATTTGTTTCTTCCAAGTTCCTCTTTTGCTTATGCAACATATTCATTTCACATTGCCTTCTGCTTATTCTTGGTGGACCATTGGATTGGTCTTGCTTGGCCTCAAAGATATTCATAGTCCTTTGGGCGGTTCCGGTCAACATCGAGTTATTGCCTATTGATCCATCATTCTCTCCCCATTTTGGTGGATCATTGGAGCAAAGTGTTTTTAAAAAGAATTTCGTTATATTAAAATTATTAAGTTAACGTGGTACATGGATATTGTTTTTTAAAGTTTCTCTTTGCTTTTTCTGATTATAAGGAGAAGAAGTACTCTTAAGATTTTAAATAACAAGACAAAATTACTCAATGTATATATATATTCCATCACCTCTGACTTAAAGCACATTTTTTTTTAATTTGCTCATGAGTGACAGTGCTGCAAGATTATTAAGAATGTGAGTTTTTTGTAATTGTAATCTCTTAATTCTAGTTCCATTAAGATGTTATACAGTTCGAGGAAAAAAGCTATTTACTTTCCGTTTGTTTCCTTTGAACGCTCTGAGTTCGCCCGTGGGGTAAAAAGTTAAAATATATCCTTGCTGGGTGTGTGTCATCTTTCAAGATCTTTTCTGTTCTGGCTGACATTCTTTCTTCATATAAACTTTCAAGAGATGGCAGATTCACACCACTTAACTTATGTGCGTTTAATTAAGACAATTGAGTTCATTCTTTTAATATCTTTTTTTTTTTTTGCTGTTCTATCAAAATATTTGATTGAGTTAAGATGCTCTCCACAATGGCTCTGTAAAATATAGTGAGTGTCACCTTATTGACCGTAAAAGACCTAAGTTTTCTTAAAAAGTACATACACTGTCTGGCCTTTTTGTGTACATGTATAGGCCTACTGTTGCTATTTAAGTCCCAGCTTAATGTGCTAGACAGAATGGTGCCCAGGAATTTGAATGAATCAACTCTGTCCCCTGCTATAACCAATCGGGATGGTGGCACCTCGCCACTTCGAAAGTCAGCTACCAGTTCTTAAGTTTTTGACCATTTAGTTTTAAACTATTTTCTCTACTCATTGAACAGTTGATTTAATCTGTCTTAGAAAATTATTTTCATTGATGTTATCACCCAATCCCGTCACAGTGGTGTCGTCTACAAATTTAGTTAGAAGGCATCCAGGGATTTCTGCTTTACAGTCACAAGTAGAAATTTTGAACCGTTTGAGAATTCAGAAAAATGAATTCTTTTAAACACCAACATTGTTGCTATGTAAAATTGTTACATCAGAAACGTTTGCACTGTTTGCAAGACAATGGTTTGGAGTGATGGTACTGGTAACTTTTCTTGTTATTGTTACAATTTTATATTTTGTATAGTTTTTTTCCCTTTATAGAACTATTAAGTACACTGTTTAAATGTATAAATGACCTTTTGTAAAATAAAAAAATAAGAAGGTTCAAATGCCTTATCTTATTATTTGGTGGTTTTTTTTCCATCAGTAAATGGGCTATATTTAGTATATAACATTTTTAGACAATGGTTTGATTGTGGAGTGGATTTCATTCTCTATGATCTTCACCTCAAAATATTGTAACCAATTATAATTAATAGACTAAAATAGGCCTAGAACAGAATGAAGTCTACCTTGTCCTTAAGTCATCATCGTTCATGAAAATTCTCTTATTTCACCAGGGTAACAGCTTATGGCACTGCCTTGCAGTGGATTTATTCCTCTTTCTAAATATTTGAAATCAAACAAGTTTTAGTATCTTTTCTTCAAATTTTTTAGAATTTCATTTGGAAGATACAACAAAAAAAACTTGTTGAAATATCAATGCTTTGTTGTGCGAAAACTGTGATATCCAACTCATTTGCATTTATTGTGAGACAATCAAGTCAATAAAATGCAACAAAGTATTTTGTGTGATACATACAGTTGTTTATTGATTAAAATTATGGAAATAAAGCAAGGAATATGTCTGATGCATATTAGTGCTTTGCTCTTTTGATAGCCTTGTAGTCTCCTTCCTGGTTGGCAAGACTGTTCATCAATTCCTTTGTTTTCCTCTTCCTCTCGGCATCTCTGTAGACAAGACAGACGGAAAAGGATATAGTTCTTGAGTTGAATTATTCTATTTTGTTTTTACAAGAAACAAGAAACATTTTCGAAACAATCATAATTATTTCAATAACGACTTTATAGCGCCTTTTATAATAAAATAAAGTCTCAAAGCTCTTGACAAAACAAAAAAATTTAAAAAACATGATGATGAACATAGTGAGATGGCTGGTAGTGTTGAATACCTAGCGTTTTCTTTTTTGATAAACATACATAGTGCTAATACTAGGAGGAAAAAAAATCAATATAAGAGAAAATTTTAAGCAGTTATATTGCAATTTGATAATCTAAAATCATTTTGATATGTAAAAATGTCCAAGAAACAGCTGTGGATATTAAAGGATTATACTTTATTGATAAAACTGCAGGGTAACAACGATAAACAATAAAAAAATTCAACAATAATAGTACACACTTTTTCGTTATGACCTCCAGTTGGTGGGTTGCCAACACTTCATTATCCCTCTTGATCTCTCTCACTGCTGCTTTCATCTCTCTCTTTATCTTGTGGGACAGTCTCTGGCGCTCGTTGACTTCACGATTTGGACCACCTTTCTTTTTCTTGCCTGACCAACTGAAAGTGAAAGGAAATGAGCGAATTTGCTATGAAAAAAAAAAATACTGCTGCAATGATTTCTTAAAATATCCAACATCATTTTCATTCTTATGAAAAAAATAAAGGAGCCAATCCTACAAACAAAATTAGTGCAGCGATTGTTTGTAAAAAAAATATTCAACACCATTTATTTTAACTTTAACTTTAAGCATAATGGTTATTCATTTTTTTTTCAGCGCTTAAGTTTTGCGAAAATTTGTTATCTTTACCAGACCTGCCACTCCTCAAAATGGAAAACCAGTATGATTGAGCTAAAAAAAATCAGCAATCAGGGTTAAAAAATCTGTATGATGATATAATGGTACCTACAAACTTTGGCAATTTTTTTTTGTAAAAGCACTGGCACTTCAATTTTAAAGTGGCCATTGTAAAAAAAAGGTTTAATAAAATAGAAAAAAAAACTTACAATAAAAAGCTACCATACTCCACATAATAACACAGTAGCCTACCGTAAAGTATTTTGGTACATATTCTAATAACATAAGTTTCTGGTTATTAAAAAAAATGAAAAAAGCTGGGAAATTCACTCTTTGAAGTTTGGCTCATTGGGTGGTAGTTGCTAAGCAGTAAAAAAATCAGTATTTTGTAAAAATATAACAAAGCTGGTATTATTTGAAGCGCAAAAAGAACTAATCTTATCCTTTAAAGACTTACTTTGTCTAAACTCCAATTTGCCGGAACAAAAATGATTTTTACAGTACCAGTATGTATGTTCATGAAAAAAATTCTGTTATCTTAGCTTGTAAGTTGTAAATGCAATAAATTTACGGTTTCAAATCCTGAAAATGATTAAAACCTGCAACACTTGAGACAGTATATATGTAAAGAAGTTAGAGATTCTTTTAGTTTTATTCCTTAGTCATGCTATGTACAATCATGTAGGCCTAGATAAATGCTTCGCTTGCTTTGTTAGTGGAATGTGTGGGTATGCGTGGATATAACTTATGGTTTTCACATTACCTAACTCATTTAAATCTAGAATGATCGCCTATTGTTAATTGTGTAGGTCTAGGCTTCTGGATTTATCTAGATTCCCACCTTCCGGTTCATTTACATAATGTTTGATGACGTAGAAGGAATTTCAGGCGACTTATTTTTAACTTGGCTTGTGATTGGGTGTCGCTGCCGTATTAGGCCACATCTTTCTCACCTTGTAAAGGGTCAAAAATTCGAGTGAAAGCTAGACCATGACATTGTGTTCTAGAAATGTGTTTTGCTTATAAATAGAGCTCCCGTGGTTGATAGGAAAGGACTAAGAAGACTGAGAGGATAGAATACTGGGCAAAGAGAGAGTGAGCAGTTTTGTGCAAAAGTTAGATCTACGATTCCTTTATGCTGGACATTGGCAATTCCACTGTTATTATTTTCGACTGCTGCTAGATGTGAATACTGTTTCGTGTTGATTTCTTCATTTTGAGTTGAATAAACTTATTTTCTACGTTCTTCACGACTTTCCACCTTTTCAAGATTTTAAAAGAACTCACAAGTCTCGCATCAGGAATTTTATTCGTTTACTCGCCTATCATTTCTGGTGTTTGTGACAATATATAAATATATAAAAATGATAATTTGGTTTATTTTCAGTCAAGCCAGCTTTGGTGCAGAGAGATGCTTAACCCAACCCCACCTATAGCGCCCGCCGTCGCCCAATTGGACCACACAACTGTGTACCTATAGCGTCCGTCATCGCCCGATCGCCATTGCTTTCATTGTGTACCTTTGATAGCTTAGTAACCCTGGAAATATCGCGTAAACCTCTTCTTCTTTTAGAGAAGATCTTAAGCGTTATTTAGGATATTTTTATTTCACTTTTGGTCGACAAACAAGCCGAAGCGGGTCTGTTGAAGTTGACCGTTTTTCATTACGATTTTGCACACTCTACTAGACCTAAATTCTAAGTCTAGATCTTCATGCGTTCGATATGGACGATTTTACCTTCTCTTCTTCTTTTGAAGTAGATCTCAAGCGTTATTTAGGTTATTTTTATTTCACAAGTCGGTCCGTTGAAGTTGACTTTTTTTCAGTACGATTTTGCACAGATTTCTAGATCTAGATCTAGCTGCGTCCGATATGGATGATTTACCTCCCTTTTCTTAGGGACAGGGCTTTAACTGGGCTGGGTGGGCCTAGGGGGGATTGAGTTAAGGACAAGTGAGGAAGTACAATTTAAATAAGATTTGATTTGCCCTGAAAAAAAATAAAAAATTGTTTCTAATGTATGGGTAATCGCTAGAGTCAACCTGATTTGGCAGTCCTAGTTTGTTTTACTTTCATACCTCTATTTAATAGTGATTAAATGCTTCCATCTTTTACTTTTTTATAGTCCCAAGGTGTTGAGTTTTTCACAGTAGGCCTACCTGAACTACCTATTCAACTTAGGGCAAACTACTCGCGTTACAATATTGTTACTAGTATATATTAAATAGATGTACATGTACTTGCATTAGTATTACAAAAGCATAGCATCCATTGAGGCTAATCAAATGGTGCTTTTGAATGTTCGTCATTAATTACAGCTTAGGTATCGTTAACATGAACGGATGATAAAGAGCCTACCAAAAACACAAACAAGAAAGTGCGAAGCATAGAAGTAGTTTGCTGCATATAGCTTTTTTTTTTGTTCTAACTATACTCACAATTCCTCAATCTTTGGCTCAAAAAGCTTCAGAGGTTCTGGTTTCTTAGTAGGTAGTTGCATCACATGCAGTTTGTTTGCCTCAGCTTCCCTCATTTTTGTTTTGAGCTTGTGAATGGCGGTCTGAGTGATTGAAAATTTTGAATTTAGTAAATTGCCTTTTTTTGGCTTTTTTGGTAGTTGCTATACACTACAAAATGTTTTTCAATCATTTCTTATCATAAGTACAAGTTGAAACAGTGAAATTTGATTTGGAAATACAACTATTTAAATTCAATTTTTCGTCCTACTGCAGTGCAGTCTGTTGAAGTCAAAGTACTTGGGAACAGCTAAATCAGTTTGAAATATCAGAACTTGGGGGTTAAAGGATACTTGACGCAGTAAAAAAACTACCAGTTGGGATCCTAAAACAGTATTTTTTTTAAACCATTGTGATGTTCAAAAGCTGGTTATAATGCGTATGGGTGCCACTCATTTGTCTAAAATATTTTGTTGTCATCAGGGACAGCTGCCATTGTATCAGCTAATATATAAAACAGCATTTGCTTTGAAAGAAAGAAATATAATTATGATAGAGAAAGATGGCAATGATGCTCAGTGTCATTTTGATGAGCTTTTGGCCTATATTGCTTTCAGTCTATCAGATTTCACCAAAATTTTGTCCCACCTTTAGGCTGTCAGGGTAATTTTGTACTGGGAGAATGGACAATGGCTCCTTTATGGGGTTCATAACTGCTGCCAAGTCTGGTAAATCTTCCCAGAGGTTGAGAGAGGCTTGGAGGAGATCAACACACTTGGCAATGGCAGCACACCTGGTAAAAAATATAAATATGTGAACTTACACAGCCAATATCCTGGCATCAAGAATCAGATTCATTTAGATAAGTTTGAAACAAGTTTGTTTTTTTTTTTCAAAATAAGCAGAGCAAAGCTTTTAAAAAGCTTATAGTGCTATCTAAAAGTCTCTTTTTAATAAAAAGAAATAATTGTGATCAAATAATAGTTACAAAAGTGGCTGAGATTTCAAGTAGGTTAAAGTTAGGTGATCCCCTCAACAGCTAGAGACATACAGCCCAGTTCTGATGTTTTGAACCCAGTGGGAACAAATTTAATTTTAATTGATCCAAACATTTAATAATAAGTATACAATACTTAAAGAGAAAACTAAATCATTTATCCAAATTTACTTCAAATTAAGCTAATGAATTCAAATTATTAACGTTTGAAGGGCAACGACTTGACAATATGAGTGTTATAATTTCATAGATTCTTTAAATTACGATTAAAATTGCAATAATAATAATACAGTGGAATCCGCTTTTATATGAACTTTGGGTTAAGATAAACTAAGCTTTTAACCCCTTTCCTTTTTTTTTTAATGATACTGCTTAATATAAACTTTGGATAAAGTAAACTTTTTATTTGGGCCCAGAGGGGTTTACATTAAGAGGATTTCACTGTAATAAAGATGACTTAACCCAATCAATATCCTTTTTTTTTTTTATCTTATATCTTTATTGTAGTGCATAACCTTAAAAATCTGGCATTCCTGCATTAAGTTACAAATGTTTGTATTTTTTTTTCTTTTTAGAAAGAGTTATTCCTTTGAGAAGTCAAAGATGAAACCAAAGGGATACCTGAAACTATCTGTTTCCATGTCCAAAGAATCTTTGAGAAGCAACTCCGTAATTGACCAATAGGCTGTAATTTCACTTCAAAAAAAAAATAAAGAATGATAAGGTTTTTTTCAACTATTTTCATGGGACTATGATTACTTATTTTGTTTTTAAAGGGTCAAGAGCACTAATGATTTAACTATAACTAACAATGCTATGACTCCAACTTAAACTATGCAGATGAATCCTAGAACAAAAAACTAAGAACAATCCTGTTAGTTTTCTTTTGCTTGTATCATCATTCTAATGCTGATAGTAGTGATAGATAGTATGGAAAGAGATTTCAAATGAAGTTAAAAATTTTTTTTAAATATTATGACCTGCTCAAATCAGAAGTAGAATAACAAGGATGCCAAACGGTTTTTGGAGAGAAAAAAACCTGAACATGACTTGAGTGTTGCATCTCACATAGAAAAAGTGGCATAGACACAGTTTGTGCAATAAACAAGAATTTATATATATACCTAAAAAAAACCTGATATTTGGCACCCCAGGAATGAGAACAGTTTAACTCTTTAAGAAAAAGAGTTTGAATTTATTTGAGCAAACATTGTAAGATGCAACTTCTGTCCAAGGCATATACTTTGATTTTAATATATTTCAATATTTCAGAACTAAAATTAAATGAGTTTTTTTTTACAGGTATTTATTTTGGAAAGCTCCATCAAATGCTGTGTAAATGATAACTTAGCAAGTCATGGCAACAAAAAGTTAAATAATAAAATTCAAACAGTGAATTTCTTTTGTCTCTAACATTTGAAAAGTCAGTAATAGTGAAAGTATGAGTTTTATCTGAGCTATTTCTTTCTTACCATTTGTCATGCACCTGCAACAAATCATGACTCTTGCTGCTGAGCTTTAAAGGTGGAAAAATCTTGACACCTGAAATTTACCCAAAATTTTTTTTGAGACCATCATGCATGAAAATTGATGTAGCAAGAATTTTTTTTTTAGAATTTTGGTATATAATAATACTGCTTACAATAACACAAGTACCAAGAGCTATTTGCTAAGTAAAAACCCAGTGGAGACAATCTATACACAAGTTAGTTAATATATCTTTATTTTCATTAAGTTTTTAAAAACTTGCAAATGGGTAATTTAAAATATTGAAAAGTTGAGATTTTAATTTATCCCACCTGTTACATAAAATTTACCGCCAAGTATGGATATTTCAAATCTATCAGAGACGAAATTTGATTTTGAATTATCCAAAATTCAAAATACATGTATCAGTATTTATTTTATATTTTTCAAGGAAGGGGTGAAATAAGTAATCATATTATATTATAAAATTGGTATTCAAATGTTTCAGTTTTGAATAATTGCACTCTCATGTAAGCTTAAAGCAACAATAATCATAAATGAAGTAAGAACGTAAAAGGGACTGCATTTAGAATTACCTGTAGCTTCTTTTTCATCAGCCCCCATAACGAGCAAACCATGCAAGAATGTGACAATTTCTGGGATGTATCGCTTTGATAATGCTACAAACTGTAGGATAGTAAAAAAATAATAATACTACATGATGTTAAAAATTTTTTAAATTTGTTGAGTTAGCTGCTTGAATTGTAAAAAAAAAAAAGGTGTTCACAAAGAAGAAACTATTTGTAATATTATAAGAAAAAGTAAGCAATGTTGATGTGAGTTACTTTCTACATAATAAATCTATCAGACAAGTTTGAAATTAATATTTTCAAGTCAAATAGTCTTGCATGTAATCCCATATGGATATTATCTAATTTTGATATCTTCTTTACTTCAACTTTTCTTTTAGCTGTGACATTCAAACTCTAAGTCACATTATAATTTTCTTCATTTTCACATAGAAAACTTCATTTTTCACCACAAAAAAGACACATCAAAATATGAATGCACTAATTTTTTTCAATTATTGTTAATAGATAAATTGTGCAGATTTGAATGAAAATCAGGCCTTTATCAATGAGAAAAAGGGAAAAGCATTATAATTATTGTTTTGTTACAAAAATGGCATGTTGAGAAAAACGCATTTAAATAATGCTTGTGAAATTGACCTCAAAACAGTATTGCTCAGCAGGCTAGAACTGAACTGTTTCCTTTAACATTTTCTTTTCTCTCACTTACATTATCATCAGCAAAAGCTCACGTTTTGCTGATATTCCTGACTCATTAAACATGCTTACAAAATATTTACTATATCCATGGGTGGGAGCATGAAATCTCAAAAAGCCTGCAGGCTGCTCAAATTTTTGCCCCCAATCTTACAAAAGCCTGCAGAGTCTGCGTGTCTCACAAACTCAAGTTCAATGTGATTGTCACTTTGTAATCTTCAGGTACATCTATCTTTTATATGTGGCAGTGCGTCCATATTGCCATTGGATGCAAAAAATTTATACAGCACCTGGACTGTACAAATACATTTTTGTGATGGTGTAGAAATTTTTTCTAGCATCCTGGTACTGATAGAGTTGTTTAGTTGCCATAAATTTCCGATAAAGTACAATGTACCATCTTTGTTACAACTTTAGTTCA
>BMAT01003504.1:34741-45946 GCA_019649035.1 Elysia marginata
AATAATAATAATAATAATAATGATTATATTTACTTCTCATGTAGCGCTTTCCCTTTTTACAAGCCCAAAGCGCTTTACATTGGCTAAAACTGTCACATAAATATTAATATAGTTGAGATTGAAACATATTTGACTTGAACAAGATATTATTAATAAGACACACAATGAGTGTAGTTCGAAAAAAATACAGTAAAAATAACTATTGCAATGTATGTGATGACCATGGCTAAAAATAAAATACACGAACGAAACGATGTAGAGGAAGATAATTATGTTTTTGTAGTTAAAAGCAACCTACTTCAAAAAGCTAAATGGTAGGCATAAAAGAAAGACAAAAGGTACCAATACAACTTTTTGTAACCCGAGCTATCTTTTTGTATGGCAACCCTGTAAGCAGAGAATTACTGTAGTCTAGTCTTAATAGAACGAAAGAACACACAAGGTTTGTTGTAGCTTCAAGGGATATGTATTGCCTTATGGCTGAAATTCTTCTCAATTCAAGATGACACGACTTAATAATATTGGAGATGTTGGTCTTGTGAGAGCGTAGAGCCTAAAGTCACTCCCATGTTCTTAATGAAACTTTTGGGGGAAAAGCTTATATGCTTAGTTAAGTTAGAGTTAGAGATAAACATGATCTCAGTCTTGTCTGTTTTAAATTTCAACATTTTTGACATCATCCAAGATGAGATGTGTTTAAGGCATGAATTCAAAGCTGATAAAACATCGTATAATTCATTAGTTTTAAAAGATTTATACAGTTATGTGTCATCAGCATAGAAATGATAGTTAAAACCATACTGGTCTATAATCACAGAGAGCTGCAGTGAAAACACCGAAAATAAGATTGGACCAAGTACCGATCCTTGCGGCACAGTAGATTAGTTTGTATAATTATGTAACCTGTCCAGTACAGCATTAGTGGGAGTTGCTTCTGGTAGTACATCCGTTACGCAATTCCGTAGGTAAACTTTTAAACTTACAGCCTTTACCCCTTCCAGCTGTCCTCAAAATGGTATCCATCCCGATACCAGCACTGCATGCCTCAGAAGCGGATGCCATTCTAGTACAGTAACTGTCAAGAAAGTCACATCGATACCTGCTTGCGTTAGCGCAAGCTTGATCCAGTGACTCAGATTGTTTATTTACAGTTTCTTGTAGATATCAACAGTTTTGGTGTAGATTCATAATATTTTATCGCAACTGCTGTGTTGCATGCATACCCTGAGTGCACTGTACACACACTGTGTCTTATCTATTGTCTATTTCCATTACTTGATTGATTTTGAGTTCCGGTACATCCCAGGTTGAGGTGACTTCGTAAATTAGTAGGCCTAATGAGCGTGCTGGGAAGGGGAGAGGGCCTTTGAAAGTCTTGAGGTTCCTTTTGCGGTTGGAAATCGTAACCTAACCATTTTACAGCGTTACCAGTAGGCTCAATGGGTGTTTATAATAAATAAAACGAGGGGGGGAGGAGGAAAAATGTTTTCGTTGCAAATTAATTAAAGCAGTTCGCATTCTTGTGTAAATTTTCGTGCGTATGCAGCACTTTCTTAAAAAATAATCGTTCTTTAGTGCTACGGGAAAGGTCCCGCGCGAACAAAAAGAGTGAAAAAGTAAAAGGGGTTAAGCAAGTTTCTCGTTTCAAAGCCTAGAACGTAGACATGCTGAGTGATGGGCCACTGGCCACGTTGCGTTTCTTTCTTCAGAGCCCAGTGCCACCTCACCGATGCTCACAGGCGCGTTGAAAGACTTCAGAGATGTTCAAAGCTAGATCTGCAAATTGCCACGAGTACACTTTATGTTCAGCAAAGTAGGTCGAGATAGATCTATGCTCTTCTGTTCCATCTAAGAAGCGTCTTGTTTCAGCTTGTTCTTCGACCTGTACGGAAGCATAGGGTGACCACCGCTACATCTCTGTATAACTACAAAACTAAAATCGCCTCTATTACAGATTAAGAAAAAATCAGTCCTAGGTTTCGACTTATAAGTTATATGCCTATTTCGGACCTAAGACCTGTCATTACTTTTTATAAAAAATTACAGACAAGTCAAGATGATGGAATTAGTAAAGTTTTCAGTTTTCATTGGAACATGTATGGTTCTCGGAACTGGAGCCAGCGTAAGTCAGAGTCATGTGTATAAAGTCTTGGTTTAGATAGAAATTAGAACGGATGTGTAAAATTAACAATAATAATAAATCTAATAATAACAATAATTACAATAATAGTAATAATAATAATAATAATAATAATAATAATAATAATAACAACAATAATGAAGTTATTTTCTAGCGCCTCTTCCTACACGTAGGCTCGAAGCTCTGTCTATCTAAAAAACAATGCTGACATAATGGCAATTTAATACAATAACATAACCCATCAACGATTCGAAGAAGCAGAAGAAACAGAAAAGATGCTTTAAATCTAGATCAGCGTGTTCCGCAGCTGGCTTATGCATGAGATCGACGTGCGTTTCTCAAGAAAGGGAATGTATGAAGAAGACACACAATGTGTAGACTGCGATAAGTTCGTTAAAAACTGAGAATAGTGCCTGTAGATGTGTAGTTCCACCTCCCTAAGTTGAGGTTTTTAAAATATAAATGCACACTGACAAATTTTAGTACATGTATAGCAATAGATCTACTAGTGTCAGGCCTACCCGTTACAACACAAGTCCGACAGGCCCACCGGTCGCTAGACCAAGTAGGTCCATGTTAAGTCTAGTTTTGGCATGTCTCAGGGCCTGCAGATTTACGCCGTCTTTACGATGAGTTGCAAGCAATACAGACATGCTTATACTACCTGACTGTGCTACTTTTTATCGTGTTTATGACAACCATCTTGAGGCTGCTACGTACGCTAAAATTCCGGCACCATAAGCAACATTTATTACAGGACTAGTAGGCTACTAGGTCTACTAGGCCGTACTTTAAACTTATTCTAACAGTAACAACAAATTCTTTTACTGGTGCAACTAAGCTGCTGCTGCTACGACTACTACTACTACTACCACTACTACTACTATTAATACTACTGTTGCTGATGCTATTACTATTAGTATTACTACCACTATTACTATAACTACTACTACTACCACGACTCCTCCTCCTCCTACTACTACTGCTGCTGCTACTACTACTACCACGACTAATCCTCCTCCTCCTCCTGCTACTACTACTACTGCTGCTGCTACTACTACTACCACTATCATGTACTACCACGAATCCTCCTCCTTCTACTATTACTACTGGTACTATTACCTACGGTATAGGATCTACGACTATTATTACAACATTTTTAAGAACTCCTACTGCTACTACTAATAACACAACCACCATTACTACTACTACTACCACTACTACTACTAGGCTACTACTACTACTACTACTAGGCTACTACTACTACTACTACTACTACTACTACTACTACTACTACTACTACTATACCGGTACTACCACTGCTACTTCAGCTGCTACTGCAACTACTGGTCCTATTACTATGAGGCCACACACTGTACATTGTACAAGAACTACCACTGCTGTACTTTTACTGTCTGTTATTAATATTAGACCCTCTGCTGGTGCTGCTAATTGCTGAAGCACTTCTTTGATTAATACACGCACTTCTAATTTCTATTTATGCTGGGTACAATTTTTGCATACGTACAGATTCTTTTACAATGATTGATATTGAAAACAGCAACTACTAATACTATTACTACTACTATATTACTACTACTTTCACTACTACTACTACTACTACTACTACTACTACTACTGCAGCTACTAGTACTACTACCACTACTTCTACCACTAATACTTCTTCTACTACTACTACTACTACTACTACTACATTTACTACCATTACCACTTATGAAATTTTAGTGTACACGATAAATAAAATAATCATGCCATGATTTGTATTTCCAATTACAGTCACCGCTTGTGACAGACAAAGTCTATTTTGATGTCAGTATTGGTAATGAGCCCATTGGAACAATCGTTTTGGGTGTTTTTGGAGATGTCGCAGAAAAGACAGCACGCAACTTCCTGGAACTGGCATCCCACAAGAATGGTTATGGGTATAAGGATACTAAATTTCACCGAGTCATATCTGACTTTATGATCCAAGGTGAGCATTTACATAGACATTTATAATTAAAACAATTCTTTTTGCAGGGTTTATTTTTCTATCTTTCAATAAAAAAAACTATTTTGTTTATTGAGTTTCATTTAAAAAAATTCATGCTTTGGAAAAGAGAAACAGCTAGGGATTAGATGGAAAACTTTCTGTATAATTGAATATAAACTTTGAACAAAGATTATTGAATCTGATAAACTTCGAATTATCAGTTCAAATCTAACAAAACCAAAGGGGAAAAACAAACCTCAAGTGCAGAAAACTTCAAAGCATAAAAACATTTGGATTGTCAGACTTCAATTTTGTAGGTTTCCCTGCATGTGTATTTTATTAACCTGCTTTGATTTCAGGGCTTCTTGCTCTTTTAGTTTCACAGTACAGAAGCCAGCTCTAACTTGGACATTGAGACACAAGTATCATATTGTGTTGGATTTTCTTTTTGTATTCACAGAACCCTGCACTCTTAAATTTTGAGCATGGTTAGCTGCTGGTTCTCTTCTCTATGTCAGTCATGTCCACTCTTGCTCCCTTATATAAATAGGAGGAGATTATGTGAAAGGCGATGGCTCTGGTTTTGGAAGTATCTATGGAGGGTACTTTGACGACGAGAACTTCACACTTAAGCATCTTGGTCCAGGCTGGCTAAGCATGGCTAATGCTGGTGAGCGCCTTTGTTAAGGACTGTAATTGTGCACTGTTTGTTTAGCAACTAATGCATATGAGTCGTAGGTTGTAAATTTTAATTTGAGAAAATGCCTAATGTAAAAGTACAGTAGTAGTCATGTTAGAAATGGTGAATAATTTCTAAAGTGTGAAAGAGAGTGGACACGTAAAAAATTTCTTTACATCATATTGTTGTTGAACACTTACTTGTAACAAAGCTCAGAAAAAAAAATTTACAAGTAGTTCAAAATACCATCGTCTTCAAATGGAAAAAAATACGACGTTCGTCTCAATATTGCTAGTTGTAAGACATTAATTTAGAGGCCAGCACCTTTACCAAAAGGTAAATGTTATTTATCTGTCAATATCTTAATGACTACTATTGAAAGCAGTGGGTATGGTAAGTATACTTGCTTTCAGTGGGATTTGAACCACCAAATTATGTAGTAGCTTTGGTTCTCAGTCACAGAAGAGGCAGCTTTTAAAAAAATTTTCTAAGCTTTTAACACCTAAGCAGTTATCCAAGGTTACATCACAGGCCCTCAAGTATTCATAAACAAATTTCCTTCTTTTGAAATGTTGTTGTGTAACTGTAAGAGTATGCAGGATTTTTTAACTAGTTGCTCTTCATTCAGAAGTATTTTGTGGGATTAAGATTTACTTCTTTTCTTTCTATGCTATCACAAAATCGATGTATTTAAACTTTGAAGTGCAGAAAATATTTTTTTAACCTTGGCTCTTGAGAAAAGATGCATCAAATTAAAAGTTTTAAGTATACCCAGTTATAAATGGTACTGAAAGAAAATACATATTTCATTACCATTTATCTGTCTATTCTAAGTTCAGAATATATGCAAACTTTGTTTGTAATGATATTTTACAAATTTAAATGTATGTAGAAACTTGTACTTTTAAAATTACATAATCTAATCAAGGATAGAAAAGCCCCCACCCCCTCCCAATTCCTTCAAAGCACACACCCCAAACTAGAGAGGAAAATATCTAGAAACTGCAAAACTGCACAGGTCCTTGGCTGAGTGCGTCAAAATTACATACATGTATGTTTAGTATGTTTCATTTAAATAACTGTGGATGATTTGAGGATATCGATTGAACAAAATCAGCCTATGCACTAACAGGCTGCTCCAACAGCTTTTGTGTCATCCAATAAAATCCATCGGTATATTTCACATACCGGTATGCTCTATTGGCCTCAGTTTCATTGTTGGAAGTTGCCAAAAACGGTTCAAAGAAATCAAGATTACAAAAAAAATTCCTTTTTCTCATTACATGTATTATCTGTTTAAAAAATGACTTTTTCTTTCTCTCTTTTTCTAAGGTAAAAATACAAATGGCTGCCAATTCTTCATCACTTTGATTTCTACTCCATGGCTGGATGGTCATCACACAGTATTTGGGAAGGTCCTAAAGGGTATGGATGTTGTTGAAAAGATTGGCAAAACACCTACAGATGTTCAAGATAAACCAAAATCTGATGTAGTCATCACTAGCTCTAGAATAGAGCCAGCCCGTGATGAGCAAATTTATGTTGAGCTGACAGCCACTGAGGCCAGTTAAGCTTCATAGTTTCAAAATATGCTGATCTGATTTTTGCCCTATGAGTATGAATGTATCTGATTTTTTAAACATCATGAGTTGATGAGCAAGTACATTATTTCAAAGACTTTTTTTTCCCATAGTATGTTTCAAGCAAAATTATCTGCACTTTTCTGCAATAACTTTTTTGTTTCTCTTTGAGTTTGAAAGTTTTCAAACATTTGCACACTCAATCACCTCAATTTGTTTGTTTAGGGAGATATTTTTTGTGAAAAAATAATTATAGGAAGAATCCCATGTTTAAAACTTTTTGTCTCATTCAGCAGAGTCATAAAAGTTGAGTTTTAGGGTGAGATAATACTAGACAGTTATGATTGTCTGCGACACAAAAAAAATGTGATTCTACCGCGCAGACAACACAACAAAAAAAATGTTGGTGTTGGGAGCAAAATTACTTGATGTAACACAGCTAATCTATGGCACAAACCATATGCTTTGAACAGGGATGCAAGCTCCTTATGCACAAAAAGCAGGAAATTTTTAACATCCCTATAAAGTGTTCTGCCTGATACTGATAACCAACAGCTGGTCCTTTAGAATCTTTGATAGATTAATTAAAAAAGGTAGATACAACTCCTACAGGGCCTACACAGCTGTGCAACTCAAAAGAAGTGTTTGGTTTTCTATTATACTGAAGCTTGGAGGTTTTTCTTTAACAATTCAAGACTTAAGTTTTTAAAAACTTCCTGTTTACGACTAAAGAAAACTGCTAAAAAACCGGAATTCCTGTAAAAATCGGAAAACTTGCATCCCTGTTTGAACCACTTCTATGGTGCACCCCCCTTTAAGTTAGCCTTTGGTCAATTATAAAATTTAAAATGAAAAAAAAAAAACCTTACAATCCGCAAAGATGATTTTGAAATAAAAATGTAGTTAAGAAAAATTTATTTCAAAACTATGTAGAAATTTAAAATAGAAGCTAGAAGAGAATTAGGAAATATGTTGCGAAAAAGTGGGATATTTTTGGGTAAAAAGGACAACAGTTATTGTTTACACCACCACATTTGGTAAAATATTGCATAAAAGGAACATTTACAAGGAGGAATTTTTATATTCTAAAATTACATCTGCCCAGTAAAAGATGTTACCTCTTTTAAAAATTATGTTTTATCATAACCAGTGTGTCACTTTTGACAGTACCTTTGGTATAAAGCAACATTAAAAGATCTCCCTTGTGAGCCAGATAGTTTGTTATGGAAACTCAAATCAATTAACCTTGTAATAACCAGAACAACCCCCTGAAAATCAGAAAAAAAAAGATCGAGAAAGTATGGAATTCCTCTCCTTATTTAAAAGCCTCAGTAATTTCAATGCTTATGGACAAATCTTCTCACCGCCCATTATGTTATAAATAATACTTTTTTTAAAGATTAATTTACAAATTAAATGAATTTCATTTTTCAAATGTCCTATCAAAAGTTGTTGTTTTTATACTTACTTGAATCATAAATGACAAGATCAAAATAAAAGATTATATATTGTCATTTGTGTTTTACATCATTCTTTTAAGAATTATTACTAGTGTTTCCAGTTGACATTAACCCATAATAAGTATGCAAGAAAAGTGTATTGCAAGATACACATCTTGAAACCAGTCCTCATGAGTGGTGAAATATCAGGTTTTTTAAATTAAAAATAAATATTTAAAAGGTTATTGTTTTCTCATGTTCTGATTTAATTTTTTTTTTTAGAATTCTGTGCTAAAAGTAAGACTTAAGAAAACACAATGTTGTAAATTTTTTTTGTCAAAATTGAGACATCCAACTCACTTATACTAGTTAGATGATTAAAAGATTTTAAATGTATGAAATCAGCAGTAGGCTTGTGGAAATGCCTGAAATGTCTGCCTTTAGTATGATTTAAATCTTTGGCTTATGTATCGTTGACACCCACTGCCTTGCGACCTAGAGAAACATACAGTGAAGTCTTCTTAAGATGAACTTTGGGTTAAGATGAACTATAATTTTCGTCCCTTTCCTTTTTTTTCTTTATAATGTTACCGCTTAATATAAACTTTGGATAAAACAAACTTTTTAGTCAGGCCCAGAGGGGTTTATCTATACAGTATTCCACTGTAGCTTACACCATGTTACCACTTAACTTACAATAAGACTGGTCACAAGATACAAGCTAAGAAGTGGAGGGGGAAAAACATAAAATCATACACATGTACAGTGTGATCCGCTCATATCGACATGCTTTTGGAGATTAATATAATGCTGATAAAGATAATACAAAAACAAAGAGGAAAAAATAAGAGTAGGTCAATGATGCTGGTACCATTAATAATACACATAGCTAATGACTTCCCTTGTTTAATTTTTTTTTATTGGAAACAACTTTGGGAGACATTCTGAGCTGTAGTCTGTCTTTCTTGTTTTCTTTTTAATAAATGAAATCCTTTTTAAATAAAGCCATAACTTTTTAACCTTTGCTTTCTTTACCTTTTTTTTTTGTCTTTTCAAATCAATTCAATAGTCAGCATGATGATGAAGCAAAAAAAAGCAAGAAAAACTGAATATAAGAGGAATTGATTAGAAAGATTATCGGGGAATAAATTCTGCCACAGCAATACATGTCGATATGAGTGGACTGTACTGCAATCTGCTGATCGCAATTGTCATCACTGAATAAGGTAGTAAATATCAACTGATGTCGGTTTTTCTGTTTCAATGCAAAAATAGCCAAATACTGAAAAATTTTCAAGTGCTGAAAAAAGATCAATTAAAGCTCCATTCAAAGGACTTCATGTTGGCAACTTTAATCTGTATGACCTACAAACAGTTTGAGTTTTTCTGGCTTATTAAGAAAACAAAATATTATCTGAAAGTAATAGGGTTGAACAAGGCTGTGGTATCTTATGCAGGCTTATCCAAGATACTTAACCCTACCAAGAGCTGTTTCATTCCTTTCACTGAGTGCCTGGTGTACAGAGAGTCTATGCTTTGGTCATATGCTTTAAAACAACAGCTTAGAGTACACATAGCTGAAATACCGTTGAACGTTGGCTTAAACAGATTGCAATTAGCTGCACCCATGGTCACTTGAATAGAAGAACTTTATTGAAGAGATTTGATGGATTTTTTTTTCATGACAAAAAGAGTGTCTAATGACCCAAGCACTTGACTTAGTTTGATAAAAACCCCGAGATCTATGAACCTCACAGCCAAACAAATTATGCATGAATGGCTTGTTTCTTGTGATAAGGATCTAGATCACACCTCTAATGCACCTAGATATAGCAATTCTAGGGACAATCACTGTATGCCTTCAATCAAATCTTCATCTAGTTTTGAGACCCAACAAAATGTATATATATAGTCCTAGATTATATGACTTTGGGTACCAAGTGCATAAATTAGATCTATCAGGGCACACAAAAATGGAATTTTTGCATTAGAGATATCTTAGAATTATCCTCAAGATGCAAATTTTCGTCTTTTTTTAATGTAATATAAAGTTGGGTAAGCCTTATGTATTTTTCTGCTTAAATGGCTCAGGAGACCAAATAATTGAGGAAATTAAGCAAAAAAAAATTAGAAAGGACCAAAATATGTAGATTTATAATGCAATACAGTAACTTGCCCAACAAAGCAAAACAATACCAACAAAAAAAAAAACCACACAGTGAAAACGGAATTACTACTACATAGTAAAGATAGTCCCTTAGTATACAAAAATGTGCATTTGGTTTATTTTGCTCATTCAAATCAACAACAACAACAAAATCATTATTAAGTCACAAAAACCCCCCTTTGTTCACAATTACATTGAAGGTCTATTTAAAAGCAGGCACATAAACAAACTAAGTTATCTGATCCTGTTACATAAAAAATGCAGCAGCTTCTGAATCCAAATTTTTAATCTCTTCCATGCAGCCCAGATAACGTTACACTTTTAACTTTCCATTAAAAACTTTTTGTATCTGGCCAAATCTGATGCTGAAGGGAAAGAAGGTACAAAGTTCACATTGATCACTTCAGAGAAGCCTTCTTTCATGCTTGGCTCAGAATAGGATGACCTGAAGATGAGAATAACAATACATTTTAGTGCAATGCATTAATCTTATTACCTTACCAGACTTTTTCATGAAAGAAAATGAGATAGTTCAAAATTAATTGCAAAGTTCTGCGATTTCAAGGTGCCAAAGATCTTTAATCTTGTAAATTCTAACTGTGGTCGGGAGTTGGCAACCCCATTTCCAAGACTTTACATGAGCTTCACAAATTTAAAAAGTCTTATGTTAACTGAATACTTATACATTTACAATTGCCTTAAAATGGAGTTGTAACATTAATGGTGCACGGATACATCTTAGTATAGTATTAGTAGAACATGTTTAAACTAAAGCTTTTTGGGGTCCTATTTTCATTTCAGTTAAGACATGGTTTGGTTAAAACACAGCCCATAGTTTTTAGTAAAAATTAGAGGGGAGTTAGAAGCATAATAACAAAATTGTTTAAACTGTCATACTTCTTTCTGCTTTGGTTTGGTCCACTGTATGTAATTTGCATAATTAATTTTTTTTTTAAAAAGAAGACTGCAATTAAATTTTAAGTATGGGAAGATAAAATACCTAAATCCCTTGATCCTACTCATTTAAATTTAATGAAAATTAACACAAAAAAATGCAAGCCTTTTCTTGGTTTTCCCTTCTAATTTTGGACCTGATGCATATCGGTTAAACAGAAAAAAACTGAAGCCCAATGCAAAATCACAAAATGGATAAAGGTGCTGCTTTTTCGGCAAACATAAAAAGCAACAGCAGGAATTGCTTTTGATG
>BMAT01003505.1:5162-15616 GCA_019649035.1 Elysia marginata
GGAAAAAGTACAAGGTTTCTATTTGACACCGCTAAGGAAAAAGTACAATGTCTCTATTTGATAACGCTAAGGAAAAAGTACAAGGTCTCTATTTGATACCGCTAAGGAATAAGTACAAGGTCTCTATTTGATACCGCTAAGGAAAAAGTACGAGTTTTCTATTTGATACCGCTAAGGGAAAAGTACAAGCTCTCTATTTGATACCGCTAAGGAAAAAGTACAAGGTCTCTATTTGATACTGCTAAGGAAAAAGAACAAGTTTTCTATTTTATACCGCTAAGTAAGTAAAGAGTACAAGTTCTATACTAATACAAAGCTCCTGTCAGCATCATCATTGTTAATCGTAGCTGGCACACGACACGTCGGCACGATTCTTATCCTGTTGTTTCTGTCCAGACACTTGTTGGCTTTTTCCTTTGTGTTGATACCACTGACCTTTATGAAAAGTTAACTGAAAATCAACTGAAACAACTTGGACTTAACCAGAGTTGATTGCACACACCTTTTCATTCAATTATCTTAAAAACTTTAAATGTTTTTGTAGCATGTTGATCAAATATAATTTTTAAAATTATTTTCTTATTTTTGCCCAACAGAGACAGACAAAGGCAGCTTTGACCCTCCAGCGCTGGCTGCGTCCTATGCTGGTACAAAGACTCGCAGACAAGCGAGAAAAAGCAGCTAAAGTTCTGCAAGCCTGGGTTCTTTCCTTTCTTGCCAGGCAAGCCCTGAAGCGCCTGAAGCAACAGCAGTTGGAACAGGCTCACAGGCTGCAGGAGCGAGCCGCCGTGACACTGCAGAGAACGTGGCGAGATAGACAAACCAGGCGAGCCCTAAAACAAGCAGCCATCGTTGTTCAGAATGCATGGAGGGTGCACATGGCAAAGAGACAGTTGACTTGTTTGAAACATGCTCAGAAAGAAGCGAGCGCAGTTGTCATCCAGAAAACCATCAAAGGATATCTCCAAAGGAAGCGATTTGAAAAGCTGAAACAAGCAGCACTTGTCCTTCAGAGTGCATGGAGAGCAAACAAAGCGCGACAAGAACTAGCAGCTGTGAGAGAACAGGTTCAGCATAGGGCTTCAGCTGTGATACAAAAACATTTCAGAGCTTACAGTGCCCGTCAAAATTATCTGAGGCTCAAACTGTGTGCCGCCATGTTGCAAAAGACCTGGCGCATGGTTCTGGCAAAGAGACTAGTTAATAAGATGAAATTGGAGAGAAAAGAAAGATCTGCAGTTATCTTACAAAAGTATTTCAAAGGTTTCCGGCAAAGATTGAAGTTTTATGAACTGATACAAGCGACTGTGACCCTACAAAAGACCTGGCGAATGGTTCTGGCAAAGAGACTAGTTAATAAGATGAAATTGGAGAGAAAAGAAAGATCTGCGGTTATCTTACAAAAGTATTTCAAAGGTTTCTGGCAAAGATCAAAGTTTTATAAACTGAGACAAGCGACTGTGACCCTACAAAGTAGCTGGCGTAGATTTCTGGCTCAGAGACTCCTAAACAAAATGAAGTCAGAGAGAAGAGAAAGGTCTGCTGTTATACTACAAAAGCATTTCAAAGGTTTTCAACAAAGGTCAGAGTTTTGTAAGCTGAGACAAGCTACTGTGACTCTACAGAGTAGCTGGCGAAGATTTCTGGCTCAGAGACTCCTAAACAAAATGAAATCAGAGAGAAGAGAAAGGTCTGCTGTTATACTACAAAAGCATTTCAAAGGTTTCCTGCAAAGGTCGGAGTTTTGTAAACTGAGGCAAGCTACTGTGACCCTACAAAGTAGGTGGCGAAGATTCCTGGCACAGAAACGTTTGGCGGAGCTCAGACTTGAACAGGAGACACAAGCAGTCACTCTGATTCAATCAGTATGGAGAGCTTGGTCGATCAGGCGGAGCTACTGGTGCAAAAAGTCAGCTGCCGTCTGCATACAGTCTTTCTGGAGAATGTGCTACGTGAAACAGCAATTCTTGAAAAAAAGACATGCTGTCCTTTATATTCAGAGCTGGTACAGGGCAAATAAGCAAGCAAGGGATGAGAGGGGAGCTTACCTCAAACTAAGACAGTCTACAATAGTTGTTCAAAGCATCTGGAGAGGCAAGAGACAGAGAGGAAAATTCCTCAGAGCAAGGGAGGCTACTATTGTTATACAGTCATGTTTCAGAGGCCATCGACGCCGACTTAAGTTCCTTGCTCTCCGCTTGGCTTGCGTTATAATACAGAGGCAGTATAGAGCTTCAGTAGAAAGAAAGAAACAGCAAGAAGAGCATAGGCGTAAAATTCAAGCTGCTAATTGCATTCAGAATTATTTCCGAAGGATTCAGAAACAAAGGCAAGTTCGACGCGTGGCGGCAGCGCTGCTGTTGCAGACATTGTGGAGGAAGGTTCAAGCTGAGAGATGGTTCAGGGGTCAAAAAGCTGCTGCTATCGTCATTCAAAGACGGTTCAGAGAGTTATATGCTGCCAAGACTTGTAGAAATGAATTTCTTACGACAAAGAAAGCAGCAGTAAAGATTCAGGCAGCATTTAGAGCTTACACGGAGAAGAAAAAATATGTCAAGTTTCTACAAACTGTTGTTAAAGTGCAGTCATATGTCAGGAGAAGGCAAGCTCAAAAACTTTTCACCAAGAAACAGATGGCTGTGCTGTTGATCCAAAGAAAATACAGAGCCACCAAACTGAGCAAGGTTTTCCGTCAAGCTTTCCTGCTCATCAGAAATTCGGCCATCAAAATACAAAGATTCTTCAGGGCCATTCAGCAGCGTAGAAAAGTCCAGAAAGAGTTGATATTGCAAAGAAGAGCAGCCGTTCAGATCCAAGCTAAGTACAGATCTCACAAATTGAAATGCAAGTTTCTTTCCTTAAAAAAAGCAACTATTTGTATACAGCAGAGATACAGGGCTTTGAAGATTGGGAAAGAAATGCATACAATGTTTGAGAAGACAAGATGGGCTGCCAAAGTTATACAGGTTTGGTGGAGGGGTTGCCTTAGAGTGAAAGAGGCCAGGAATGTGATGGAGGCAAGAAGGAAGGAGGTTGAGGCTGAACGAGTGCAAAGGCTTGAGGCTCAGAGGCTGGAACAGGAAAGGAGGGAGGAAGAGGTGAAGATTCAGTTGGAGAAAGAGGCGGAGGAGAAAAGGATAGAGCTAGAGAGATGGGCAGAAGAAAGAATGAGAGAGAGGGCTGTTTTGCTTCTGCAGAGAAGTTGGAGAGGCTATCTCGTTATGCAAGACTTTCTCATGAGAGAGAATGCGACAATCCTTATACAGACGCATGTGAGGGGCTTTTTAGCAAGGCTGGCTTACAAGCGTACTATGAAATCTGTAGTTTACTTACAGCGTCGATTAAAAGCTTGGGTGTGTAAGAGACATTTTGAAAGGGCAAACCTAGCAGCAAGGATTATTCAGAAGCGCTGGAGAGAGGTCTTGTTGGGCAGAAAACTGCGGAAGGAATACCTAGAGCTCAGAGACACTGTTGTGGGGTTGCAAGCCTTGATGAGAATGAAAGCTCAACGCCAATTGTTTCAAAACGAGGTCAGATTGGTCACTAGCGTACAGAAGCGCTGGAGAGAGATCTTGTTAGGCAGAAAACTGCGGAAGGAATACCTAGAGCTTAGAGACACTGTTGTGGGTTTGCAAGCCTTGGTGAGAATGAAAGCTCAACGCCAATTGTTTCAAAACCAGATCAGATTGGTCACTGGTGTACAGGCCTTGGCAAGGAAGCTTATCCAGAGGAGAAAATATCTCCAATTAAGGGAGAAAACCACATTCCTACAACAGAAAGTGAGGGCCTATCAGTCTATGAAAAGAGATAGGTTGGCTTTCCTGAGAATAAAACACAGTGCCATTAAAATCCAGTCAGTTGTGCGGCTTTGGTTAGCCTTCAAAACCGTTAAGAGAGAGAAATCGGCTGTGATAATTCAAGCTAGTTGGAGGATGCATCAGCAACGAGTGGCATTCAAGCAAGCGTACGAAGCAGCGCAAGTCCTCAAGTCTTTCATGCTAATAAAGCAGCAGCAGCTGGAACTGCAGGCGCGTCACAAGGCTGCCACTGCTATACAGACAGCGTTCAGAGCATATCGGGCTAGACATCTTCAAGCCCAGCAGGAAGAAGCGGAACACTCAGCAGCCTTAGTTATAGTTAACTTTTTGAGGAAAGTTGTTTCCCATAAGAGAAGGTTGCAGTCGAGGTCTGCTGTTGTTCTCCAGTCGGCAGTGAGGATGTTCCTAGAGAGGCAAAAGTGTCTGGCAGTGCGTAGATCTGTTGTCTTCCTTCAGGCTGCTCTGCGAGGGTACATGGCCAGGAAATTTGTGGCAGGCTTGAGAGCTGAACATGAAGCAGCGACAGTGATCCAAGCAGGTGTCAGAGGCTTTCTTGTTCGCAGGAAATACAGGGTGAGTTAGATAGCCCTCAACTCTCCTTAGTTTTGCAGTTGCTTAAGTTCCACTTTTTCCTTGTTTTCCATGGGGAAATTCTATAAATAGTACACTAGTGACTTGCTTATAACTCGATGTTGATTTGTTCTCTTTATGTTCCTTGGAGATGAACTTCAGCACAGTTGACTGACTGAACTTGCCTTTTTCTCTTAGTTGAACTGAGAGTCATGACAATGTTGGAAGTGATTTTTGTCGCTTTCTTCATTTTTAACGACTTTGTTTTACAAATAAACTTGTATGATTTGTGGGTTGGCGAGGGTAAATCAGGCAAAAGTCAGAAATTTTAAATTGAACTAAAAAGTTATTAAAACTTGCTTAAACTTAAAGAGGTTGAAACAACAACTATAACTCAAGTGTATATCATGTATCTTTGAGTCATATCATTATTTAAGCAGTAAAAATAGTTGTTTGTAAACTAAATCATGAATATTGTATAGTAAAGGTTCGTTCTCAAAGTTAGCCTGATCGACTTGTGCCTGGTTCAGCTTTGTTGCCTCACATTTATGGTATTGGTTAAACACGAAACAAACACTATATTTTTTTCTCATAAGATGGAATGTCTTAGAAACATGGAAAAAGATGAATTTGTAAAAGCTAAGTATTCTTTTTCCACTTGAATTGGAAAAAAATACTTATCAGTCCATTTCTTTTTTTTTAATTGCAATTTTAGTTTTATACTTGTATTTCATGCTAATTTTCTTGGATGATGGTTACGCCCCCTTTGCTTTTGACTATTAATATTACCGGTAATTATTCTAGTTTTGTTTTTCAAACCTATTAATGAAGTTGCAAGTTCATGATGTAGCACATTAACCTCGTAGCTAAATGAAAACATGTCTTACAAATTGGCTGATGGTAGACCCTCCTCGTGTTCCCTCAGCCTGCTCTCCAGGAAAAACTCAAGGCAGCTCAAGAACACCGAGTGCTTCAGCTTGCTTCAACAAAAATCCAGGTAAATCTACTAGCAAGAGAGATAGACCGTTAGTTTAATCTAGATTTATTTATTTTCAAGCTCTTTGTCCAATAAAAATATTGCACTTTGTTTATTCGTACAAAAGCTAGTTGATTATGTATAAAATTACAAAGTTTCCATTCTGACTTGTGAAAATTTTTCCAAAAAATTATTGTTTTTAGGTTTTAAACTCCTACCGGTGTCACCATGAGTATGGCCTTGTTTATATTACAATGGTTTATCAGGTCTCTTGTATAAATGATAAATAGCAAAATATTACATTAATCTTTCTGAATCTTTCAGTTATCTTTTTGTCAGTTTTTCCTTTTTCAATAACTTCTGTTCATTTGAAAATCATTTAAGCTATGTTATAATTTCAGTTGATTTAAAAATTTGTAAATTACTGGGGGTACTTCTCTAGAGAAGTGTCAAGTCAAGGATTAGTCTTACAGCGTAGTTGTCAGTTGTGCTGATTTCTCTTAGCATAGATTTTACATACGTAGAAAAAGAATAGTAGGTAGAACATGATAATTAATTTTATAATTTTGCACGCTTCTCAACTGCATTTGTTAAATTTGGCATTTAACCTTTCCTGTACATCACTATTTGTATACAAATTGTGCATTGTGTGCCGTTTTTGTTACATTTACATAGTAAAAAAGGGCTGACTCAGTCGTGAAGGCCTATCAGATCTCAACCGATTTTCTGTTGGTTTAGCCCATAACACTGCACTCATTTCTACTACTTCTACCACTACTACTATTGCTACTTATACTACTACTCCTACCACTAACGCTACTGCTACCATTTTGCTACACTACTACTACTATTACTATTACTACTACAACTACTACTACTACCTCTACCAATACTGCTAGATGTACACGGTGGGGTAACACTTTTAAAATTGTTTTTACTATTACAATACCTTCTTTCTAACATACATAATAATTCAGGCATGTGCAAAAGTTATTAATAAATGAGGCATTCTTAGATTTTCAATGTCAGGTAAGAGCTGATTAATGGAAAAAATATTTTTTTTAATCGACTGTGCCATTTTCTGTACACAATATATATGGAAGGTTAAAAGTAGAATTTAGGTTAGATCTAGGTTTAGGTCTATAATGTAGATTAAACATCTAAAGATGTGGCTAATATCCAAAAATCAATCAAGAGTCTAGATTTGGCTAGGTTTTAGGTGTCATGTTTTCTTCTCCAGGATCTGCCTTTAAAATTTTCCCTCATTTTTCAAGAAAAAAGCGTTTTCATCTTCGTTGCTTTTTATTTGTATGCTTTTTTTAAAAATATTTCAAAGGATTTTTTAAATAAAGATATGAATCTGTCCAAGTTTTTACAAAAATAATAAAGGAGCGTTGGATATCATGTAATCAGATGTCTCTCTTGAAAGGAAAAAAAATTTACTATATCATCAATTTGTTTGTCTTGACATTTCAGGCATGGTGGCGAGGTTATGTCCTCAGGCGGCAAATCAAGAGCAAAAAATTGGTGCAGGCCAGAAAGAGGCTAGAGAAAGCCAACCTGTCAGCCACGGAGGACAAAACGCTCGCCTCACGTACTGCCTCAGCATTGGATGACCTGCTGAAGGAGAGAGACGTGGCATACCTGCTGGAGGCTTTGATGAACTTAGGTACAGTTTCATGTTGATTACAAAGTACAGTCCAGTCCAGATATTTTGAACACCAAGTTATTAGTGTAAATTACTAAAAGAAAAAGAAAGGCGGGTCAATAGTCTGAGTATAGTTCAAATTAAGCAAATATTTCAATTATCCTGATTTGAATGTATGTGATTTACATTCTTGAGGCTCTAATGAATTGGGGTAAGGTTCGATTTAGATTACAATAAAAATGATGTGATTTGTGTATATATATATATACACTTTTGATTTGACATGGAATACAAAATATTTGCATGTATCAGTACTGTGAAAAAAGAATTGAAAAATATTGGAATTAATCCCTATCCAAATTTACATTTTCTAAGTTTACTGTTTCCGTCGATAAGTTGTGTGGTAATGTGCCAGATTCTTTTTGAGGACATGGTCAATGGAATGTGAACATTCAACCTCTCCTTTTAATTCTAACACTAACAGAGTTAAACTACCAACCATTTCTATCCATGCCTATGCTACATGCATGTCTAGAAGTCTTTTTATTGAATTTATTTTGTCTAAGTCAACCATTGTTTAGTTTTGTTTTTTTTGCTGTAGATTATCCATGGCAGCTCACTCCTTCATACAGGCTGAAGTGACCTTGTAAACTTGTTTAAGTTTGAAGAATTAAATGTCGCCTTAAAGAAGATTTCATCTTCTTGATGTCCAGACGTCTCTTATAGTCAATTCGCTTTCTTATCAATGCCTCTTTTCATTTTCTTCATTTTTAATTCCTACATCAGTACATGCCCTCTGAAATTCACTTAAACATTTTTTTTTCAACAGAGACGGCAACGCGCCTGCTCCCCACGTGCTGTGAGCGGATTGTTAAGGCAAACGGGGTGAGTGTGCTCTACCGCCTCATCACGAGCTGCAACCGAAGTCTCCCCCACATGAGCTTGATCCAACACACCGTCAGTATCCTCCTCAATCTGGCCAAGGTGAGAGCTCCATCTGTCGCTAATGTTGATTTCTCCTTCCAATTTAACGGTGTTTGTAGTTGAGAGCAGTTTGTCTGAGCTTCAGCCCAGTAGCCTCAACAAACAAGACAGTGTGCAGTCAGCTGCTAAGTTTGCACTAAATGATAGGGGGGCAGCTATGGCCAGATAGATTTTGCTTTTTAATGTTGACTTCAAGAAGCTTCATCACCAGCTGTGTTTATCCTGTGGCGTCATGGTGTAGTGGTAGACGCTAGGGTTTCAGATCGAGAGGTCCGGGGTTCGAGTCCTGCTTTCGGCAGGTCGACGTTTAGTCCTTGAGAAAGGCTATTTACACACATTTCTTCGCCTCACTCATGCGTTAAACGAGTACCAGACTATAGGCAGTGAAAGATCTTGTCAGAATGCTAGAGTGATGCGCTTAACTTGCTGCTCCTCTGTGGGTTCAGAAGGTACTTTGGTTGGGAATGGCCTGTCGGGGAACCCATGTAAAGCGCTTAGAGCACATTAGTGGATAAGCACTATATAAAAATGCTCTTTATATATTATTTATTAAGCTTGGGGTGTTATGTTCACTCACCTAAATTTTTAAAAATGAAAATTAAGATGTATGTCACATTTTTTTTTTTCAAACGCTGACCCCAAAAATTTTCAGATATTTTTCAAAGTCTTTCAGTTAATTTCTCATGAAGTTTAGACAACATTTAGTGGCTACATCGTGAAAGCTGTGTTTTTTTGAGTGGGAAGGTGGTGGGTGTCAAAGTTTCTCTAAATCAAGCGTTTTAATTGTACAAAATTAGAGCATTTTCAGCATTTCTAATTTTTCTTTTTAAGCCTGCTATAGTCCTCTGCTGTTCTCGTACTTATGACATCTTTCAATTCTCCAATGATCTAGTATGAGAAGACAATTCAAGCTGTGTTAGATCCCGAGGAGAGTATCGGGACACTTCTTGATCTGATGCAGATCTACCGAGACAAGGGCGTCATCTTCTACAAATCCTGCATGCTGCTTGGGATTCTGGGCCTAGAACCTCACAGGAGAGCGGTAAGTTGGACATTTGCCACACTTAATGGAGGTAGTTTCTGAATCAAGTAGTTAGCTTTATGTCATTTTGCTTAGAATAAAAGGTTGCACCATAGTAATTTTTCTCTTTTTTTTAAAAAAAAAGTGCTCTGAAGCACTAAATGTATCTATGTACACTTACTTTTCTTTTTAGCAATTTGATAGAGCACGTTTGTTTATTATACATTTTTATCAAGGATTTAATTTTTTTATATTGCACATCATCTTTTTATGTTAAATGTTTAAAAAAAAATTATCCTTTTTTCACTTTTAAAAAGAACAAACTGTTCCTTCTGAATTATTTCATTTTAAAAATTGTATGCGCCTAGAGCATTTAGGGGGCTTAGATAGCTCAGTTGGTAGTGGTCTCGCTCCGTGGCCAAGAGGTCGCGGGTTCGAAACACAGCCGAGCACATTCCGGGCCCCTACTGGTTCGGTCGGTGTCAGTATAATGTGACCGGCTGAGGCTAAATCATGGTATCCCCGCTAGTCTCTGGGTGGCAGCCCGTAAATTGTCATTGGGACCCAAGCCCTGAGAGCACCTTTGAAGTGGAATTGGGCTTGTAAAAATACCCTTCAATCAACTAGAGCATTTATATAAGATGGCAAATGGCGCTTTTACAAATGAAACTTAATAAATAAAATAAAATAAAGAGAGCCCAGACTTTGAACAAGTTGGCTGCAAAGCGTTATCTAATTAGCTCACATATTTGTTTCTAGTTATTTCAAACATTAATACACTTTTTCCTTAGGAACAAATGTTATTTTCACCTTGCCCTTCATATAATTCATTTTCGCTGACTTTTTTATTCTGTTTCTAGCACATTCTCAAATACCCTGGCATCTCGGAGCGTTTACAGTCAATCAATATGGTAGTTTTGCGGAAGCAGAAAGCGGCAGAGACACGCCAAACAACATTGAAGAAGATGGCCGCCGTACGGACGAATTTTAACTGCACGCTTCCTGTGCTGACTCCATCAAAGTCCCGACGACGCCCCAAAGTGTTCCCTTGCTGGTCAACAGCCAGGGATGGACTCAAAGAGTTTGAAGACCCAACAACGTCCATCAATTTTGTTCTCAATAGTTTGCAAATTGGGCCAAAATAAGTTTTGGTGGAAGCTATGTAAGAGTACATCATTTGTGGGAAGGGGTGATAAGAACTTGTGCCTTCATTTTTTTTCCTCTAACAATTTAATGTAAAAGTAAATTATCATAGATTGCAACAGTGTATTATTAAATTATTAATCTGTAATAAAGTACAATTAGAAATTTAAATTGTTTTATGCAACTCGTATAGGATCCAGCCTCTACCTTTTTTTTCTCTCCTTTCTCTTTTTATTTGTTAATGTATGTTTTTTTGTTGATATCATAAGATTTTTCCCTTTATATTCTCAACCT
>BMAT01003505.1:49394-63511 GCA_019649035.1 Elysia marginata
GGACTTATGTCAAGATCTAAAAGACGCGAAAGAAGTAAATGCGTTTGCGGGGTGTTGAAAGCTGAACTAAAATCCATCATTAAAATTCTTATAAAAGTACCAGTTTGGTCGAGATGGTGAGTGACCAGTTCCATAAGAGTGAGGGTTGCATCTTCTACACCTCTTTTAGCTTTATAAGCGAATTGCAAGGGATCCATGCGATTGGCCACAGATGTAGTAAGGTAAATACATGCAATTTTCTCTAAGCTTTTACAAATTACAGATGTTAAGGCTATTGGTCTAAAATCATTCAAATCTTTTGCGTGAGAACTTTTAGGAACTGGAATAATGGAGCTTGTCCTCCAAACACGTGGTACATAGTGGAAAGTAAGTAAAATCTGAAATAAGTTACAAAATACAGATGAGAGTGAACTAGAGCATTCCCGCAAAACTTTCCCTCCTACCCTATCTGGACCGCAGGCTTTCCTAGGTTTCAGTTTAGAAAATACTTTCTTAACATCACTTTCTGTTACCCTGATGTTATTCGGAATTGTTAACAAAGGTTTACAAACATCGTCTATCTCTCTTGAAAAATCTGTGCTGTCAAAGCGAGAATAGAAAACATTAAGGTCATTGGCAAAAGTAAGAGGGTCATCGCATTTTAGTTCCTGCTTTTTAGTACTTTTCCCCATCATAGTGTTCAAACCATCCCAAGCCGCCCTACCTTGTCCCTCTGTCAATTTCTTTTCCACTTTATCCTTATATTGCCTCTTACTTTGTTTGTTTTCCCACTTAAACTCTTTTTCCAGCTTATGTTGGTTTTGTTTATCTCCCTTAAAAAATGCCTTCCTTTTCTCTAATAAGATTGTTTTTAATTCCCTGTTGACCCATGGCTTAGAATTTGCATAAATTTTGATCCTTTTTGTTTGAACAATACTTTCTTCACAAAAGCATATATAAGAAGTTATTGAGTCTGTAATAGTATCTAAATCATCTTCGTTTTCAAAGAAAATGTCCCACTTGGTGCCTTTAAAACATCCTCTCATAGTCTCTGCTGTGTCGTGGTCCCACTTTCTGATAATGCGTGTTTTAGGCCCTTCTCTTTTTACCAGCTGTCTGTATTTAGGTAGTAGGTGGACAACGCAGTGGTCCGACTTGCCAAGAGGTGCTGAATAACGGTCCGTGTAAGAGTCCAATATGTTTACAAAAAATTTGTCTAAGACCTTGCCTTTGTTATGTGTAGGTTTGGTGATACACTGTTGAAGCTGTGGTAAATGTTTTGTGATGTCACATGTATTGAAATCGCCGAGAAGAATTTCAGGCTGATCAGTTGACCGGGCGAGAGCCGAGTTGTAACAGTCAGCTATGCGGTCAGCGGCTGCATTGTTGTTTGGGCCTGGCACGTAAACAAGTATGACAGACACTTGTGTGAACTCACGGGGTAGATAGTGTGGGGGAAATGACACATGTAGAATCTCGAGTAACTGAGTCAATACATCCTTTACTTTAAGAATTGTAAAAGTAGTTTTGTAAAATTAAAGTCGGAAGCAAATTTCTGACCAGAGATATTGATTTTTTTCCCCCTCATACTATTACTTATGATAAAGAGGTCTACTTTATAAGTATGTGTATATACTTAAACTTCAAGGCGTTTTCCATTCTGCCTTTTTTTTGGTAAAACACTTTTTGTATGCAACATCTGTTATTTTAGGCTCTGCAACCATAGAAATTGGATTCGTACATAACAGGACTTATAAGTTATCCTGGCAGTACATGTTTCATATGATTTTGGGGAAAGTTGATTTTGCGGCTATACAATGATTTTTTAAAATTTGGTCCTATATGTTAGGATCTTGCTGTCTCAGTTTCAATAGCTCATATTGAAGAGCTTCACATAAATGTGAAAGAATGCTGTAAGACGTTATGAAGTTCTATATTGTCAAAACTTAGCTCATTGATCAGTATGTTGTGTCATGTGGCTTTGTTTTTTTTTACAGAATCCAACCTACGCGCAGTATCCATGATCAGACAAGCAGCCTTCCTCTCTAAGCTGGTCAAACAGATTGATAAAAACTCCAAATCTGTAAGAGGATTATTATTTTTTTATTGCTTTATTTTCAAAAGATACTGTGTTTCAAATTGTTCTTCAAATAACTTAGCTATAAATTGGATGTTTGGCATTTACCTCTATGGGTAAATTAGCAGCGAATCATAAAAAAATTGAAGGTGGATTGTTTGTGTTATGACTTTGTATTAAACTTTGAGTTATTTTTTTCCTCCCTTGTTAGTGCTGTAGGACGTTTTATTGTTTAAGCATTTATCTACAAGTTTTTAAAACCCTGAATAGCTATGTTCAAGTGTTGTAAAGAAAAAGACTTTAAAAAAAGAAATAGAAAAAGAGCAATGATAGAGCAATGTTCACCTTAAGTTGTTGTCATTTTGTCACTAACAATCACCTTCCAATGATAATCTACAGGTATTAAAAGACTTGCGGGAACTTCAAGAGATACTGACACAGCCGTCCAACATTCAGGTGCATTTAGCCTGTGACGTGAGCAGATTGGCAGCTCAAGGCCATGGCCTGCCGTTGAAACCGTGGAAGAGTTTCTTGTTAGACACTCCGTGTGAGGGTCGGCCAAACAGGTGACACTTGCTCCTTTTTTGTTTATCACCTTGATATGGAAAATTATTGGATGGGTGTCACATAAGAGAATGGGTATGGAGTAGCATATTTTAAGGAAACATTTTTAACCTTTAAAGAGGTTATAGTATTGCTTTTGCTTAATTTTGTCTCGCCTTCATGAAGTTGTTGAGTGGGCATACAGGAACGCCTAATTTCAAGGTTTTTGCGGCTCTTTTGACTTTGTTTAACTGTTTGGAACTATTCTGTTCTGTATAGTTGCTCGTCTTTACATTTTGTCAAAACAAGAATGACTATCGCACAGTGTTTGTCTGTAGCAATCTTTTGTATACAATATGCAATGCTTGGCTCATTGTTTTAGTTAATGTTCCAAAACCATAACTAAAGTATGTTGAACCAATCAATATTTTGCCAAGCTGCCATCATACTGACCAATCCTAGAGACTTACCAAAATGACACTGGCCCAGCTTAACTACTTAGGTTAATTATCTCATCATTTTTATGTGAAATTGTGAAAATGGACTCAGTCGAATTAAATTATTTAGGGTCTTGTAAATCTTGTTAGTAATTAACAAAGCAGCTGTTTGATACAACTTTTTTTTTATTTTTTTCTCAAAGTCAAAGATCATTGTGTTATAGGATTAAGGATATGTTTTAAAAGTCTCATGGGTTCAAAGATACAACAGAAAGTACGAATAAGTAATTTACATGTTTAGTGTGAAAGACTTCTTACCCAACTTCTTTGCCATACCAGTATAAACATCACGGTGACATCTCATGAAAAACATCTTATTCAACTTTCCTCCATACCAGTATAAACATCATGGCGATATCTCATGAAAAACATCTTACCTAACTTTCCTCCATACCAGTATAAACATCACGGCGACGTCTCAGCTGTCGCTTCCCCTGAGCCAGGTGTCGTACCCTCACACCATCGTCGGCATGAAGGAGGTGGAGTCGTCTTTCATGGTGCAGGCGGTACCGTGCATCTCTGACCCGGGTCACCCTGACCTGCCAGCTCTGATGGTCCTGCTGCAGTACCTCACGCAGTGTGAAGGCCCCATGTGGCGCAGGATACGCGGCATGGGGCTCAGCTACAGCTACAGGTAAGAGGTTTACCAGAGTGAAGGTGATGATGACAACTACAGTGAAAGTCACAATGCCAGCAGTGGTTAAGGTGACAAAATGTCAAATGACTTTTTAAAAAACAAATGATGGAAGTTGTATATTATCAGGGGGTGGCTGAACTTTGCTATATACTTCTTTAACAAATAGTGATTATATGTCAATTATTTGTCTGTCTCTCCCCCTTGCCACCTTTTTCTTTTCCTATCCATTCTTTCCATCTTGTCGATCCAAGAAATTTTTTTTTCTTAACAGAAAGAGTTCTTCTAGTTCAAACTAAATGGGAATTTATCAAGACATGCCACTGAAAAAACAGTATTTTTCAAAACCGATTTCCCAGGTTTTCAAATAGCTTGCTTTTAATTGAAGGGTATTTTTACAAGCCCAATTCCACTTCAAAGGTGCTCTCAGGGCTTGGGTCCCAATGACAATTTACGGGCTGCCACCCAGAGACTAGCGGGGAAACCATGACTTAGCCTCAGCCGGTCACATTATACTGACACCGACCCAACCAGTAGGGGCCCGGACTGTGCTCGGCTGTGTTTCGAACCCGCGACCTCTTGGCCACGGAGCGAAGCCACTACCAACTGAGCTATCTAGATCTCGATTTAGAACTTGATTCAGGTTCAGATTTAAAATGTCAAAAAGGAAGTTTGTCCCAAACAAATTTAAAAAAAAAACAAGCTGTAAAAATATATATCCCTTGTAGACTATATAAACAACTTGATTGTTAGACTCCTGCAAGAAGTATGCGGAGCGTGAAGCTTGAGTGTGTGTATACATACCAACACACTGCGCAGACACCAAGACCCAACAATCCTACTAACTTTTGTATTAGGTCATGTTTGGGTGCGGCCTGGATAGGGGTGAGTCTTTCAAAATTTGATCTTTAATAAAGGCTTAACCAAATCTCATTAAACTGAAAAGTAATGAATTTACCTTTTTCTGATTTATCTCTTGAGTGACAGGTACCTGTTTACAGGCAGTTGTTGAAACATGTGAAATAAAAATGGTACTCAGAAATACAAATTAAATTTTCTTTTAAAATTGTGAGAAAGAGATATTGACCTTGTGATCCCATTACCCGGGTCGTCGCCCACCTAGCTGGATGGGCCTGCACGGCAATGATGCTCACTATCTATCACAATAGTTTTTTGTTTGTTTCCTAAAAACTATGCAAAGTACGTTGCTGAAAAATGTCTCTTTATTTAGGTATAATGCTTAGGAAAAGACTTGTAAATGTTACTATGGAAAAAAATTATAAACTTAAAGAGTATTGTTGAAAAACACTGAGCAGTCGGTCTAGGTCACTGTGACATAATTAGGGACACACCTCACAAAAACATATATAACTTAAGTCATTCCTGTTGCTCTTATTTGAATGAAAAAGAACAGAAAAGAAGAAGATCGCACCTTTTTCATTAAGTTAGTTTCATATGGGTGTCACAATGCATCTTTTGAATCCAACACCCTATAAATAAAGCGCGCAGGCAGTCCCTATCCAACTTTATATCTCCTTAACTCCCCCCCCCCCTTCCTCTCTCTCTTTCTTTCCTCTCTTTCGCTCTCAATCCATCTATCTTTTTTACTTTCACTCTTTCTCTATAACTTTTATCTTCTCGTTCTCTTCCACAATAATATGAGTTAAATCACCTTTCTTTGATCTCCCCCCCTCAATCCTCTTTCCCTACTCCCTCTCTTTCTTTCTCTCTGTCTGTCGTTGTCTCTCTCTCTTAATTTTGATTTGTAAGTTATTGTTTAAACATTGTTTTTCCTCTCTGTCTCTCACACGCTATTGATTAACAAAATATAAAATTAAAAAATAATCGACCATTTCTTCAAAAGTTGGTCATCATCATCTTCATCTTCTTCGTCTTCTCTCTCTCTCACCCCCCCCCCTCTCTCTATCTCTTTAAATATAAAGTAAAAAAGAATTTGCACCATATCTCCAAGAGTTCGTCATTTTCTTCTTCATCTCTCTATCTCTCTGTCTTCTTTCATCTCCTCTCTCATAGATAAATCTGTGAGCATATAACGGTATACAAATTGTGGCTTGAATATACCATCGCCCTTCTTCTTATCAGTATATTACATAAATCACATCTTGGCTAGTATAAGGGGGGCCTAGATAGCTCAGTTGGTAGTGGCTTCGCTCCTTGGCCAAGAGGTCGCGGGTTCGAAACACAGCCGAGCACAGTCCGGGCCCCTACTGGTTGGGTCGGTGTCAGTATAATGTGACCGGCTGAGGCTAAGTCATGGTATCCCCGCTAGTCTCTGGGTGGCAGCCCGTAAATTGTCATTGGGACCCAAGCCCTGAGAGCACCTTTGAAGTGGAATTGGGCTTGTAAAAATTAAAAATACCCTTCAATCAATCAAAAGCTAGTATGAGGTATAATAATTACATGCAGGGGGCCTAACCTATTTTAAATTATATACATTTAATGATATAATATGATGTAATTTTGATATTGATTTTCCAAACGTCTAAGGATAGAAGTTTGATTCCTGACCTCGTTTGCCCAATCAGTCGTCAAAGTTCAGGGGTTGAAAAATGTCACTGTGATCGCTGGATGTAGGTACTCAATTATTTCAGGGGGGGGGGGGGGGNNATAAATATTTATCAGAACTGTGGGTGATATCAGGGACTTTGATTACATGTAGTGGTTGACGTCTCTCTAGATCGAGGCACTGCCTTCTCTGTCCAAGAAGCATGGCCTTTATAAAGATGAGAAAATTGAGTTTTTGTTTTTTGTTCTCCTCAACAGTATATATGCAGACACGGAGAGCGGTCTGCTGTTTCTACTTCTGTCTAAGGCTACAGTCATACAAGATCCTTACAAGGAAGCCAAAGCCATAGTGGTGAGTGTGTTTCTTGTGTGTTCATTGAGATACACTGTAACTTTTATTGTGCTTTAGAATGTTACATTGTTGTCCCTCTTGTTTGTCAGCCTGTTAGACCAAAATATAGTTTAAGTTAAGCAAATGACTTTAGAAACTATTTAGAAACATCTTTGCTACATTCTCTGTATTTATTGTTTTTTGTTATTATTATTATTGTTTGTTTTCCTATCAGTTTGCTAAATCCAGAAATTCCAATGCTCACCAAATCTTGATCTAGATATACTTGGCAAGCTTAGATGTCTCGATAAAGCTTTCAGTTGTGTTGGTTTTCTTTTTTTCCCACAGCATTTTTTTATTAACAAAATCTTGATGAGAGTTTCTGAAAGTGGGTCTCCCTGACTCTGTATCTTAATTTCCACCATTTTTTAATGTTGTGCTAATTATTGTTGTGACTTATTTTTAACATTCACCAGAGGACTATCACAGTAAGCTTTGAGGTTCACTGTCAAAAACACCAGAAATATTAAGCGAGTACACGAATAAAATTCCTGACGCGAGACTTGTGAGCTCTTTTAAAATCTTGGAAAACATGAAAAGTCATATGAAGAACGTAGAAAATAAATTTTTTTAACTCAAAATGAAAAAATCAACGCGAAACAGTATTTACATCCAGCAGCAGCCGAAAATAATAACAGTGGAATTGCCAGTGTCCAGCATGAACAAATCGTAGATATAACTTTTGCAGAAAACTACTCATACACTTAAATCTGCACTCCAAAATTGTGTCTGTGTCACTCTCTCCTCATCCAGTACTCTCTCCATACAGTATTCTCTATATCAACCACGCGAGCTCTATTTATAGGCAAAACACACTTCTAGAACTCATGGTCTGGCTTTCACTCGAACTTTCTACCCTATACAAGAAAGGTGGGAAAGGCGTTGCCTAATACGGCAGCGAAATTCAATCACAAGCCAAGTTAAAAATAAGTTGCGCAAAATCTCTCCTAGATCATCAAACATGGGGGGGAATTTCCAGAAGAATCTAGAAGCCTAGACCTACACAACTAACAGTAGGCAATCATTCTAGATTTTAATGAGTTAAGTAATTTGAAAACCATAAGTTATATCCACGAATACCCACACATTCCACTAAAAAAGCAAGCGTAGCATTTATCTAGGCCTACATTATACATAGCATAACTAAGGAACAAAACTTAAACAATCTCTAACTTTGTTACATTCACTTTAGTACATGAAGATTGTAGAAAACTTCGACTATCAAATGATTGATAGCTCATGCTTTACTTGTTTGTTTTTCATTTTTTTATTCATTCATATCTTTTTTTTTTGTCTCAAATTTTTATTTTGATGTCTGTCTTTTGAGACATTTTAAATCTTTTTGCTACATTAGTAGTTACGTGCTATGTTTTTGCTTCAATGTTTTCAATGGTGGATGTCTTTAATTGCATGAGCAGATAGAATATCTGAGTCAAGAGCAGAAGTTTGATCAGCTGGAGCTTGAAGCGGCCAAGTCAAGCCTGATCTTTGAGCTGGTAGAGGAGCAAAAGACGGTGCTCAAGTCAGCAGAGGAGTCGCTACTGACGTATTTCCACGGTTTGCCGCACTCACACAATAAGTGAGTAGTTTTGGTCAGTAATGTTGAGTAGTTTTGTTCTGAGATGAGGATTTGAGGGAAGAATGGACTCTGAGATGAGGATTTGAGAGAAGAATGGACTCTGAGATGAGCATTTGAGAGAAGAATGGACTCTGAGATGAGCATTTGAGAGAAGAATGAACTCTGAGATGAGGATTTGAGAGAAGAATGGCCTCTGAGATGAGGATTTGAAGGAAGAATGGACTCTGAGATGAGGATTTGAGAGAAGAATGGCCTCTGAGATGAGGATTGGAGGGAAGAATGGCCTCTGAGATGAGGATTTGAAGGAAGAATGGCCTCTGAGATAGAGGATTTGAGGGAAAAGTGGCCTCTGAGATAGAGGATTTGAGGGAAGAATGGCCTCTGAGATGAGGATTGGGGTAAGAATGGCCTCTGAGATGAGGATTTGAGGGAAAAATGGACTCTGAAATGAGGATTTGAGGGGAGGATGGTCTCTCACATTATAAATGATATGAGAAAGAGTTTGGCATGCTTGTATATGTCACTGTTTGTTGTTGCCCTCATTTTTCAGGGACATGCTAGACAGGGTTGCAAGAGTGACCATGGAAGACCTCGATAGAGTTGGTCACACCTATCTTCTTCCGCTGTTTGATCCTGTCCAGACTCGATGTGCAATCTGTGTCAATCCCACGAAGATCAAGGCAACTTCAGATTCCTTTTTACAGTGAGTTTTCTTGTTATCACAAATAGAGTTATTAACCATATTTACCTGACGCAACTACTGCTTCAGTTACTTTATGTTCCTGAGCATAGGGAGATAACTCTAACTTTTACCTTGCGCACAGTCCGAGCAGTTATGTTTGATCATGTTACCATGACTACCTGGATATTTACAGTTTTGTCTTGGTTGAAACAGCATGTATAGGCTAAAAAGTACCAGGGTTTTTTTTCTTTGTGGTCGCACTAGGGCAATCTTTAAAACTTTTAATTGATGTGCAAGTTAGTTGTTAAATGCTCTACTGGAAAACTTTTAGTTTATGTGCAAGTCATTTGTATAACTATAAGATATGACGTAACAACTTTTTTTTCTGTTTTCCTATTGCAGGCAACATGGCATGAACTTAGTTGAAAAGCAACTGGAGGACAAGGCCTTACGTGACTTTTAAGCAAATTGTTTTAAGTTTCTCTGATTACATTTGTAATCTGTTACAAAATTATAAAGTTAGATTGACCAGCAATCATCATTTCCAATGAAATCAAGAAATATGTTGATATTGATAGCCTGGATTAGCTTGCTTTTCTTTCCTTTCTATTTTGTTTGAGTTGAGTGAAAATTTGTATTCCTTTTAACATCTTCAGCCAACCAATCTCAGGGGGAAAAGTCTTGTATGCATACAGGAGTGTACGGTACCGGTAATGAATTTTTAACTTAAATTTACTGAGGGTGAATGAGATTGTTGCAGATGTAAACTTTGTGTTGAGAATAATGAGATTGTTGCAGATGTGAACTTTTTGTGTTGAGAATAATGAGATTGTTGCAGATGTGAACTTTGTGTTGAGAATATCCCTTGCCAGTGTCACTGCTGATGCTATTAGAATATTGTATAATAAAAAAAACCTTATTTTATATTAGTTTTTTTTTTTAAATATGGAGGAACCACAAAAATCCTATGCAGCTTTTACCTTTTTTTGATATTTGAATGAGATTTATTTAATAAAAAGCTTTCAAAATATCAATTTTAAGTCCATTTAGTTTTAAAATTTAAGATTTTTGGAAATGAGAAGATTCATAAACTTATAGTTGTTTAATCTTTGTATTTGAAAGGTAGAATTCACGAGAAGAAGTAATCTTAATATGCAAAATGTGCTTTTGTTTCAAAAAAAAAAAAAGCGGAAGATGAAAGCAACAAATGACTCTCTTCTTTTTTCATCCTTGACATTTTGTGCGAGTTGGAATCTCAGTAGATGAAATATCCTATCTCTGACTAGGAACTGGCAACAAAGAATCTTTTTACACAAGTTTTAAATATTGTTTTAGCAGCACAGTAAATACTGAAAAGTATAATGACATTTGTGATACTAATGAAATGAATCAAAGAGTATTTGGTAGACCAATAAATAACAAGAACATGTCCTCTGTCTACTTTTTTATTTTTTTACATTTCAATTGTTAACTTCTCAATTACTTATATACAGAAGTTGAAACGGTTTTCTGAACATAAAGTGTAACATACTACAATATTTGTGCATTGGTTGATCAGTTGGTCATGGTTTTCAGCTATATTACTATTGGCATGATATATCCACTCCTGGTGGGTCTGAATTTGTATACAGCCATCCACACTATAGCAAAAATGTACAAAGTAGAAGAATTAAATTCGTGTAATGAATAGGCTTACTGTTTTTAGTATCTGATTTGTGTACAAGGACATTTTTCTCTTGGTGAACATAATTTTTAGGTAGGTGTATCCCAAACTTAAAGTAATAGTTGTTTGTTCTAAACACCTGGTACAAATGTTGGAGAATATTCATTGAATTATAAATCGTTTTTCTTTTTTTTTTCTTTAACTTCTTAAAAGAATTCTAATTTCTGTTTTTCTTGTTTGCTTTGTATGATGATTGGACGAGGTGAACAGCACCTGTTGAATTCATGTTGGCAATATTACTTTAATAAATGCACCCAAAAAAAATTCAGTTCAATTCATTTCTTTATGTTTTTACTGTAGTGTGTAAGTCTGGCTGACAAAATTAGTCTGGTTTAAGATGAAAAAAAAAATTGTATTTATGGAGGTAGTTTTATTAACAAATTACCAAGACATATATATCAATTTGTGATGAATTTATGATCTTAAGATTGTAAGAAAGAAGATTTGGAAAACTTTCTTATTACAAAATTCTGCAACAAGGTTTTATTTTGTAGGAATGCTAAGTAGACCCATGGTGTAATCAATTTGTTTTCCAATTAACAAAATGAAAAAAGAAAGCCAGTTTTGCAAAGAATTTAGTTGTTGTTTTTTTTTTGTTTACATTTACACGGACTTTTAAGGACAACATTTTAAAATGTGTGCCTCTGCAAGCTCTCCGAAACACAATGATATTTTTAATATGTACTGTAAAAACTGATAGTGGAGAGGACTTTTCTTCACATACGAATACTGACTGGAAGAGAGGAACTTGGAAACAATAAGAGAACATCTAGTTACTTGATCAAACAGCCTGTGAGAAGAACTCACAAACACACAGATAAAAAACACGCAGTTCTCAGCTCATAAGTAATCCAAGAATGAAACACAAACAAAATAGTGCTATAAATTCTTTTATTTGTTGAAAACTTTTTTAAACAAAAAAGTATGTATTGATTAATAAAAAAGAAACAAAAAGCATATGAGTATAAATTATATCATACTTTTCCAAAAAAAAATTATCACAGGGGCAAAGAAAAAACAAAATGCAATGATCTCATTACCTCAACGGTTCTAGTTGTGTAAATAAAGAAATCTAAATTCTTAAAACTTGTAGTAGTAGTAGTAGAAATAATTTACCCTGACAAATACCTGTAGTGCTGGAAATCGCCCAGGGTCATAGTTTCTTTTTATATTTTGAGCTCTTAGCTTTGAAATATAATTTTTGTGTTCGATTGTCAGCAATGTAAAAATCCGTATGTTTTCAGTAAAAAAAAATGATAGAGATACAAGCTGCACTGTGAAGCAACCGTAAAGACACCTGGATCTATGACTGTGACAAAGTGCATGAAACAACTTAAAAATAATTAAAATTAGAGACCATGTTATATGATCTGGAGCAGTTCATGGTAGGCCTGGTATACCAGTACTTTGTGTTTTGGCAGGGTGAATTCCTCCCACTATACCAGTACTATGGGTATTAACAGGGTGAATTCCTCGCAGTATACCAGTACTATGGGTATTGGCAGAGTGAATTCCTCCCAGTATACCAGTACTATCAGAGTGAATTCCTCCCAGTATACCAGTACTATCATGGTGAATTCCTCCCAATATACCAGTACTATCAGAGTGAATTCCTCCCAGTATACCAGTACTATCAGGGTGAATTCCTCACAGTATACCAGTACTATCAGGGTGAATTCCTTCCAGTATACCAGTACTACAAAAATCAAATGATTCTATAAATAGGGCTTTCGGAAACTCAGGCCCTCAAGGTTCAAAGAGTCAATGCTTAAAAATTTGCAAAAAAGGCTTTTAAAAAAATGAACAATAACGAAACATGACTTAGGAATTTCAGAAAAAATAAAAGACAATACTGTATTGTCTTCAAATTACACACACACTCTGTCTCTCTCTCTCTCTCTCTGTCTCTCTCCCTCCCTCTCTCTCTCTCTCTCTCTCTCTCTGTCTCTCTCTGTCTGTCTGTCTCCTCTCTCTCTGCCTTTCACATAAAATTATTGCATATGTAATCTTAAAATATCTGTAGGCCTATGTATTGTGGCAATGCTAACTACATGTAATACCAAAACGCCTCTTCTAAAAAAAATGGTAAAGGACAAAAATAAAGAATATTACCTTAATATAATTATAATTGTTTTGACAGGATTACGTTTACTTGCCCCGCTCCCCTCACTCCATCTGCAGCATTTCATTCAAAAAATTCCTCATAGCACGAGTTTCAGTGTGTTTACCATTTATGTGTCAAGATTATCTTTGAGCAGTATTTTCTTTGTCAGTAGTTACAAAAAATTCAAAGAGTGAAACTCTGATAGTTGGGATATCCGATTCTTTCAAAGTTTCTTCAGAAATTTTGTACACGTCCGCACTCTCACCCTTGCAAACTATTCAACATTTCAAAGATAACAAACTATAGTGGTTAAAAAAAGATAAAAAGATGATGTCACTGTCAATCACTTAAGTCATTCGTATAATCTTTTACACAACTGACTTCACCCTCAACTCAAATTTTGTTCACACAAATGAAAAATTGTCATAATGGCGAGGATGACACAAGATAAATTTTATCATTCAGAATGGTTCAAATCATAAGCTTAAACTTTTCCAATAGACTAAGATTTAGAGGTATGATTACTATAGGACACAATCTTATGAGGACTTACAATTTACCCCACACCCAATACACTACAAAGTTTATTCCTCAATTTGCCGACTGTTTCCCCACTTCGTCCTCCGCCTGTGTAGTTGAGCTGTAAGCGCTGGTCACGGTGATGTTGCCAGGCCTGCTGTTCTCCTCCGCTTCCCCTGTAGCGATGTTTCCCGCAGATGCATCAGCAGACACTGGTATGCTTGGTGATGCATTAACACTGGCCGCAGACACAGATGGGGATACTAAGCTCCCAATCCCTGCTGGGCCGGTCGCATCTTGGGTCGCAAATGATGATAATGTGTGCATCTCTTTAGCCATTTTTCCAGCCCTGCGTTTCCCACCCTGAGCCCCGCCATGCCCTCCCCGTCCAGTCCTGGGCCAGCGCCGCATCATGGCAGCGCAGCTCTCCGGCACCTCTCCTTCAAATCGGTACTGCCGCTGGGGAAGTGCCACCTGGAGAGCCATGGCCTAGGAGGTCTTGCGGCCGGCTCGCTGCACACCAGCGCCTAGCCTGTCCAGAGCTTCCTCTACTGGGCCCATGATGTCCTTAGGGAGAGAAGGAAGAGACATTTATGTTATAAAGTTTTCCTTAGAGGAGGGAGAGAAACCGGAAAGAAATTAATACTGTAAACTTTTCTTTAGAGAAACAGGAAAAAAAATATGACTGTAAACTTTTCTTTAGAGAAACAGGAAAGAAATTATCATTGTAAACTTTTCTTTAGAGGAGGTAGAGAAACAGGAAAGAAAAGACTATTATCTTTAACTTATAGGAGGTAGAAATACAGAGAAGGTAGAAAGAGAGAAGTTTGCCTGAGATAAAGGAGATAGAAAAACAGAAGTTT
>BMAT01003506.1:8460-19730 GCA_019649035.1 Elysia marginata
TAACTTCTTTTGTGTCTTTTCATGTCTCATCTCTGCCAGATACAGCAGCGTACAAGGCAAGACAGCATAAAATGTTCGACGTGGCCTGAACCCCTCGGGTGTACGTCAAACTCTCTACTTCTAGGCCACCATTGTATACACACTCGTATCAGCCAGCCCACAGTGCTGAAATCACTAAGACTATCTCAGTCACTCTATCATCGGCTCACGAAACCTTCAACTCAAACACACAGAACACGGCTGCAGCCTAGTTTAACCCTCCCAGGACACGACGTTTAAAAAAAAACTTGCTCTATATCAAACCACTCCCTGTTCTTATCCAACGTCTCGAACTGCAAAGCGCACTGACACCAGGCGGACAAGCGTCCACCATCTACACTGACCGCTACCTAAGCTTGTGGTCAAGCAGTTACTGTAGACCACCACGATGAGCAGTCCAGTGTCATCCTCAAACCCGTCCCACGTGGACCCGGGCATGCCTGTGAGGGATCATGGATCCTTCGCATCTTTCCACGTACCCAGCCAGGCCGACATATCTGGTGAGACTGCGTTTGATAACATAAAAATGTTGATTTTCTCTTAAAATAGCTGATTTTAAGGGAAAATGCTATTTTGTTAAACTGCAAATTTTATTCAATTACTTAGTTTTTAAAAATTAGAAATGGTGGTTTTGTTAATTTGATTTCAAAAAGCTGATTTTGTTAGAAATGACGATTTGTTAGAAGTGCTGATTTTTAATAGAAATGGTGATTTTTGTTAGAAATGCCGATTTTGTTACAGGAGCTGATCATGAAGGCTGATGAGTCTATTTATGATTTGTACACTATTAGAGTGAAGTTGTATTAGATCCCACCCGTCCTTGGCAAAAGTAAGGATTGATTCAGTGCAAGTGTGAAATAGTGGGAAAGCTAATGGTTGGCTGTACTGGTGTTATGCCTGGCCTATTATAGCTGAAACCTTAGCCAGCAGAGTATCTAAATGTATAGTAATTAGAAGATTAAGTGAACCATCTTTTTTTTAATTTGGTCTTCTAAACCTTTTTAAACAGTGTTAAAAATGCCCTCTAAAGTGATGTAAGATTAAATGTCATATGTGAGTCGATAATACAGCTCTGAAAAGGCAAATGAAGAGTGTAGGCATTAGTACATATTAACCACTTATAACTTTTTATTTGATTGAAATACGGTATCTCAAAACGTACCTTTTATTTAGCTTCTTTGAATCCAACTCTTTCGAAATCTGAATGAGTAACTGAGAGAGGAAGATAAATAGGAGGAGAGGGAGAAAATAGAGATACGCAATGGAGGGAGAGTATTTAAAACGCACACCTACTTTCTCACCATGTTTAATCTAACGCGGTGATTGTGGCCGCCATCTTGGATATGCTCAGATCACCGGAAGCAAGACACTGTCTACATCGGACTGCACATGCCCCGCCAAGAGCGACGCCGCCGGAGAGGTCACAAAGGTCACAGGCATCGGGGTCACGAGAGTTCACGTCCGCCACCACAAGAATTCACCGAAGGTGAGAGAGGTCTGGAGGGAGGTGTAAAAAGGGAAGTGTAGAGGCAGTCAGACAGGAAACTGCAAAGGGAGTCACAAGGAGAGAAGCATAGAGTCATGGAGAATGAGGGCAGTGTAGGGACTTGGAGAAAGAGGGGAGTCTTGTGGAGATAAAGGCTGAAAAAGAGACGGTAGAAATGGAGGATAGACATTTCGGGAGCGAAAAAAGATTCTTAGAGCTCAAGTTCATGTAGGGTCAGAGAGGGGTAGTTCGGGAGAGGAACGTTATTTGACCAGGGAAGTTAGATGTTGAAAGAGAGACAAAAAGAACTCATGACACAGAAGGAGTGCAGGAAAAGATCGTGCGAGAGAAAAGATTCCTGGTGTCGGTACCTGCGCTAGAAACAGAATTTGAAGAAGTCTCTGTCGTCAGATAAAGCAGTGAACACATAGGGAAGACAGCACAGTTAAAGAAATAATGGGATGCGGGCAGTGAATATAGCTGAAACATTTTATCTAAACATTTTCTTAACCCATTATCTTTTACAAAAAATTATCTGGTGTGCTCTTCAAGTTTCGTCTTGTTTCAATTTGCCTATTTTGACCAAGACCTCTATTTGAGCCCGTGTGGTTTTTTTTATTTTTAACACCCTATGATTTGGGCAGAAAGACAAAGCTTTTTAAACATGTTTATATCTATCTTTCGGGATGATTTGCTTATTTACTTATACTGTAACCAGAGGTTTTACTGATGCTCATCATCTTGTTTTGCTATTAATGCTTCCCCCTTCCCATTATAACTCCCTATGACACCAACTGTGAAGACCATTTAATGGTACCAGGCACGGAAGGTAACTCTTATTGAATCGTGCAGGAAGTAGGCAGAGTTGCTCGCCCTTATTTTTTCAGATTAGTTGCTCATTCTTTAACTCTTTTGTATTCAGTAAAATATTGCTTTTGATTTTAACAAATAAATATCAGCTTCTTTATGCCTGATATAACTCTGCATGACTGGGGCTCTGACGCATTTTAGAAGACATCTTGGGGTGTGAGGAAAAATTTTTATCTCCCTTGCTAGAGATTTACGACAAGCTATTAGTAGCGTAACTGTTTCTTAGAGTTGTTCTTTGTATAAGCATCTTAGGGAGCTTAGAGGACGTAAATCTCATAAAAAATGCTGAGAGTTGTTTCAAAATACTCTATATAAATATAAAATGAAGTCAGTTCTTTGCATTCTCAAACCACTATGGTTATTTTGGCAGAAAAACTTGCTTTTCTTATTCTATAAAAAGAGTTTGGGTGCAAATCTCAAAGTTGGAGCCTCTTAAAATTCTTTTTTGTGTCTTCTCATATGCTATAATCAGTTAAGAGGGCAGCGCATGTCTTGATATTCGTCATTTGTACTAAAAAGCATTACATGCCATAGGATCGTGTGTCAACTACGATACTAAGTATTTTTTATTAGGCAAATAAACAAAACTCGTATCGTCCGGGCGGAAATTCTCCAATAAAGATGTTCCATGCTACCTCGTCCAAGTGTCAAATAAGTTCACAATAGGTCATAGGTGAGCATTACTCTGCTTCTGTCTCAGGAGTTTATTCGTTGTATATATCAGCCTTTTTCTTTTAAAAATAAACTAACAAGGAGCAAGAATTTGGTTCATGATATAAGTAAACGCCCTTTCGTTTACGTTGTGTAGAGACCCAACGTTCTCTCTGCTTTAATATTTTGTCTTAATGCATAAAAATTTATTGTGATAACCGTGAACGCTGCTTCTCTCTCTTCTCGAACTGTTTACAAAGGTGATAATTATTTAAAATGATAATCGTAATCGCTGTTTCTCTTTCTCTCTTGGAAATGTTTACGAAATTAATAAATAACATTTTGTTATGATAATCGTAATTGCTGCTTCTCTCTCTACTGGAACTGTTTACGCCTGAAGGTTTATCCGCTAAAGGAAAAGGTAGACAACTAATAAATTAGTGATGTTCGTCTTAATGAACTTTTTCCTTGGTAGCTCTAACTAGCTTTTATATTGTAGTTCCCGACACCGGAGATTAAAACAGATGTATGTACGTCATGATTGTTTGCTTTTGTTTGCACCATCATATTTATTATGACAGTTTAGTTCTTTCATCGTTTTGGTTTCGTATCACAATTTTTTTTAGAGCAAAACAGTTTTTTTTTAAATTTATTTTGTTTTCTCATATGCTTTTTAGTATTTTCTTAATTGTTAAGATATCAGGAAAATTCTTTCACTAAACGTTGACTTCCAAACAAAAGGCGTATAACAAAGATAAACATTATAAACATACAATTCTCAAAAAAGTAAGGTCATCTATACTATCTGAAAAGAGTAAAAAATGTTTGAACTTTTTGAAGCCTTCAACCACCAAATGCAATCTGAAGATTTTTCATATTGCTCGAAGCAGGCAAAAATGTAACCCGTTTTTAATGGAAAAGAGTATGGCTGCCTGTTAGGCACTCAAATATTATAACTGTCTTTGGCTAAGTACCCATTTAAGTGTAGAACCACACCGGCGTCGAGACTGGCTGACAAACCGTGCCATTGGGGTTTCGGCCTGTGCTACTGCGGCCATGGCCTAACCATGAATAAAGTTGGTACAAGCCAACCCCCCCCCCCTTAAAAAAAAAACCAAACAAACAAACAAAAAACAAAACAAAACAAACCAAAACAAAACAAAACAACAACAAAAACAAAAACAACAGCGACAAAGTAAACAACCTGAAACCATCGGTTCCTGCACTGGTGTGGCTCTACTTTTGAGGTGAAGGTCTGAGGAAGATGCAGGGAAATTGCTCTCCCATGGAAACTAGAGCATGAGTCGTGCTAGGAAACATGCAACTGCCAGATCACGAGTCCCATGCCCTAACTACTGAGTCACGCTACCCCCAAAACAAAGTCTGTAAAGGTCCTTCTAAAAAAACCTTTTGAACTTAATGTTCTAACTAGGCCTGTGTATTACTGTTTAATTGTACCAATGGGTTCTATTTTTTTTTAATTTGGACTTTAGTTTGGTACTTAAAAATGGGATCGCTCTTAAGCCTTTTAGTAGTATTTTTCATAGTTTAAAGGTGCATGAGGTAGAAGAGGGAATGTTTCTCCTTATTTTTTCTTTTCTTTTCTTTTTCTTTTTTTTCATCACGCGAAACTGTAGGAGAACCAGTGCTTGTTACCTTTCGCCTTGTTAATGTCCTCACCTAGTTATTTAAACAATGAAAAACTATATGAAAGACATTGGAAACCTTAATACAAATTGATAACTCTTTTCGTGAATTGCTAAAAGATGTAAATAATCATATCTTTATAGTATCATGAATAGAAAGACACAGATCTTGAATTCCTGTCCTTAGGAGCAAGGGAAGTAAATGTGTCAATGATATATAAAATGAGCAAGGGAAGTAACTGTCCTTGTGAAATTCAAAATGAGCAAGGGAAGTAACATTAATAAAGAAAGAAAAAAAATAAGTAAAAAAATATGATTATGTATACCCCCTGCATTAACGTGTTGTAGCTATGAATGTTCTTAGATCTTAGTCTTTAGTTTTGTTTGATTTGATTTTGGATTTTATGACCTTTGAATTTCTCTTATTTATAGCATAGACCACCCTCTGTTTATTGTGTAAAACTTTACTATGAACTCAAGACTTTTTTATGCTTCAAACAGAACCTTTTAGTTTAGTTATATTCTTTTTTTTGTTTTTTGTTTTATTTCGTTGGAGCCTGTTTTTGTAAGATATTTTATAAAGCCTGTATTTTACCGTTCCCTTGACAACCCGTTTTTCCTAGCAGCTTGTTGAGTGAGCATGCCATAAAATCGTGTCAAAGTCAAGTACTGGACGATTGGAGTGGATATAATAAAATACTGGATGATCGAGTGGATTTTATAATAAACCTAACGCTTTTCTTTCCAGAACCTCTTATATCCGTTTATAAAGTCATAAACTGTAACCCCTAGTTAAATGCATCACAGCTAGTCCAACGGTGCTCGATTTCACGGTGTTTAGATTTAAAAGCTTTGGTTGTTCGGCCAATGCCGTTTTCTGAACTTTTAAACGTTGAAAACTGAATAAAATTACCAAAAAATATGTGAAAGATGTTAAAGTTTCTTTTACTTTAAAATACAGAAAAAAAGAATTCTAATCTACCTTTAAAAGACTCTGTCAAACCAAAAATCGCACATTATCGTCATTTGGATTGGCCTCGAGGCATACATGTACAAATGTTTTAGGTTTATAGTTAAGTGCTGATTGATAAAAACTGCCATCTCTAATGGCAACTAAAATACACTGAGAATGGAAAAAAAAGCTTTCTTTTAAGATCGTGTGTCATTTCTATGTCAACTTTTTATCCTTGTAAATTTGGCAAAATTTAGTCTTAGATATGTAGTAGTACACTCTCCTATCCAATGTTATCCTGTATCAAAGCAGTCAATCAATATTATGTTTTGGCGTTTCTGTGAATGCCCATAAATGTATTTACATTACAGGGAATATTCTTAGTATCAGCTTTAAATCACTCATAATGCTGATACCTTGATTTTAAGCAAATATCGCATAATTAAAGAAATTTCAGCTATCCCCCTGCCTCATTTTCTCTAAACTTTTGTTTTTCTGTCTTCAACCCTCTCTCTAGTTATCTCAAGATGACCACTTGATTCTCTTTCTACTGTGTCTGTATGTGCCTACTCCATCTCTGTCAGCATGATCCTCATTGATCTTCATATACAGATGTCACAATAACTACCTCCTTCTTTTTCTCAGATGTATGCCAGGGAAACAGCCCATCCAACTTTATATTTGTCTTAACTACCTTTGCCTCCTTCTGTGCCATGCCAACTATCCTAATCAAAATACTTTTGAAGCATCTCATTTTTCGCCTTTTCAAAACGTTTTGCCATCTCTTCCTCTTTGTAAGCTCTCCTCACAATCATGACTACTTCGTTTGTCTCAAAGATCTCTAATTTCTTTATCTTCATTTAATCTTCAATTCATCTTGTCTATATTAACAAACAAATATGTTAAAATATTGTCTTTGATTTGTAGTGCAAAGTTCTTCGTTATTTTTATTCAATGTCATATTCTATTCGAAAAAAATACTTTTTGTTTATTCCTTAGACAATTTCTTTTACAGTATTTTAGCGCCATCGAGCACTGTTTAATTGGATTTTACGCACTCTACCAAAAAAAAAAATATATTTTTTTTTACTTTTGACATTACGCCTTCTAAAAATTTTCATATTTCTTTCTTTGAACATTCGAACTAAAAACCTATTTACCTTTGAACCACCGTTTCTTGTTTCATACATTAATGTCCTATCATTCCTCCCACACCCCCATTACTTGACCACTATCCAGCCGCCCCTCCATCGGCCCGTGTACAGTTCCTGCTTGGGGAGGATGATGAGGCGCATGAGACTCACGACATCTTCTGTGAGATGGCCGAGCTGTTTCCCGCGGGCGACGAGAAAGAGTGGAAGGAAACAGCCAGGTAATGTACTTCATCTGGAACCAAGTTAAACATTATTTAGTAAGCTAAATTTTCCGGGTCTAATAGGCCTACTCCACGTACTGCTGTTCCGGACAGGTTTTTCTAACTGCAGCCAGGCTTCAGTTTCACTGAAGTTCAACTGCAGTTTGATCGTTTGACTGAACATATAATCGGATTTTTTAAACTGCAGTCGGACTTTATGCATGAATAATATGCCTTCCAACAGAGCCGTGACCCAGATTACTACACACTCGCGCTACGCGAAACACACACCAGGCCATCAATTACTGAAGCAGAGACGCAACGTCCGATAAAAATTTCTGGCTAAATATTTCTCGGTCTGAGACTAGACTACAGTTATTCCGGACGCATGACGCAATACTGACGATTGTTTGTGATCACACGCGCCGGTTTAACTACAGACTCGTTTCAGTTTAACTGCAGTCAAAAATCTGTCCGAAATAACTGAAGATGGAATAAGCTGTAAGAGTACAGACGAAAGTCATAAGCCGCAATCACCATTTAAATGCCTCTCAGCTAGTCCAAAGGCACAAAAGTCCAAAGAAGTCGCGATGTTTCCATTACAAAGCGTTGGTGTTTCCTCTGTACTCTTAGAGCTGGAATGTTTACCTTACTTGTAGGGGATAACATCTGCACATTTTCCTGCTCTTCATCTGCAGGTTGTTTTATTTCTTTATCCCTTTCTATGTCTTCGTTCTTTCCCCCTTTGTCTGTTTTAGGGCGAGGAAAAGAAGATGTGAACCGTTACGGTAAAGTAACAAAAGACCACTCTCCTTGTTTTTTTTGTAAATCTTCTCCTTAGCCACTTACTACTCTTATTCTTTTTCGGGATGAGAAATGGTGGGTAGGAAGTTATTAAAAATTTGTTTGAACAGAAAAAAACATAACGCGTCTGAAATACCCTTCATGCAATGTTAGATATTATGTTGTCAGATATTGTGAATTAGACCTGGAGTTTCTTAAACTATAGATTTGGTTCTCCTAAATTATTTAGGTGCTCTTAAACTATAGATTCGGTTCTCTTAAACTATAAACTTGGTTCTCTTAAACTTTAGATTAGGTTATCCTAAACTATAGATTTCGTTCTCTTAAACTTTAGATTAGGTTATCCTAAACTACAGATTTGGTTCTCTTAAACTGTAGATTAGGTTCTTTTAAGGTTCTTAACTTCAGCAGATAAGGAGTAGACATCACTCTGAGAATAAAAACCCCAACAAATTTAAGCCCCTTTATTGATTTCCCATCTTTCTAGCATTATTATTCTTACAAATCTCATTAACTTGTGTCAGTCAGACACTCTCGTTTTAAAACAGCTCCTGTGCAAAGGCTTAGAAAAGAATGACCTTGATCTTTACATAAAGTAAAATATTAATCATACGTCTAGTATCGTTAATCAGGGATGTAAATTTTCCAGATTACAAGTTGAACTAAATTTCAAAATTTCTTGTTTAAATTTGACATCACTTGTCGCCTTCCACATCCTACTTCTCCAGCCTAGACACGTGTTGCGTCGTGGTCTAGTGGTAGACGCTCGGCTTTCGGATCGAGAGGTCGGGAGTTTAGTTCTTGAGAAAGACTATTTAATCACATTTCTTCTCCTCACTCATGCGTTACACGAGTTCCCGACTATAAGCAGTGAAAGATCTTGCCAGAATACTAGAGTGATGCGCTTAACTAGTTGCTCCACTGTGAGTTCAGAAGGCATTTTGGTTGGGAATGGCCTGTCGGGGAACCCATGTAAAGCGCTTAGAGCACATTAGTGGATAAGCGCTATGTAAAAACGCTCTTCTACTTTTACATCGACTGCTTCTCATGTTCTAATCTTACACTATATATACTTTCTGTTCATCATAACCTGGGTTTCAAACGAATAAACTAGAACCTTGACCTCTCCAGGTGGATCAAGTTCGAGGAGGATGTGGAGGAGGGAGGAGAGAGGTGGTCCAAGCCACACGTGGCCACACTATCTCTCCACTCGCTGTTTGAACTGAGGTGTAGTCTCCTACAGGGCACTTGTCTGCTTGAGATGGAGGCCAACAGTATCGAGCAGATTGCTGGTAAGTATTCGGTCTTAGAACACTTCAATGGGATTCTTCCTCCCTTACATCCATAAAACGTAGAAACATCCATGTATAAAAATGCGGATTGTACCGACGTTGGAATAATCAATGAACAAACAAACCGTCCAACTTACCAAAGAATCAGTCAGTTATTCAATCAACCATGAATCAATCCATCCGTCATAAAGTCAATCCATCAATAAATAAATTTATCATTCATCAATCGATCCATCTATCAATCAAGCAGGCTATCAACCAAACAAAGCATCATGTAGGCAAACAAACAAAATGTCAAACAATTAATCATCCAACCTATAAAAATATTCAATCAGCCAGGGAATCAACTTATCCTTCTATCTCTCTATCTATCTATCTATCTATCTATCTATCTATCTATCTATCTAACTATCTATCTATCTGTCTTTCTATCATCTAACTATCTATCTATCTATCTATCCACATATCTATCCATGTATTTATCTTTTTTCCACCCATCTATACATCTATTATCTTTGATTCCACCCATCTATCCATCTATTTTTTTCAGTCCCAACTCTTTATCTTCAAATCCACCCATCTACCCATCTTTTTGTTTTTTTGACCCATCCATGTATCCATCCATCCACTCATCTATACACCCTTCCGTCAATCTATCCACCAATCAAACGATCCCTCCGTTCCCCAGACTTGATCCTCGACCAGATGATCGCCAACAAACAACTGGAGGAGCATCTCAAGCTCCAGGTTCGCACGACCATCCTGTGTCGACACAGGCATCAGAACGAGAAGCGCCGGCACCCAGAGAGGGAAGGCTCCAAGATGCATCTTCCGTTTGTCAGGTCTCTGGCCGACATCGGCAAGAAGTACTCGGAACCGAAAAGTATGCAGAGTCATGGAGGTGAGGGGAGTGATGTAGGGAAGCACGGAGAGAGATGGGGAGAGAGAGGGAGAGAGAGAGAAAGACAGAGAGAGGGAGAGAGGGACGAGAAAGGGAGAGAGAGATAGAGAGAGAGGGAGAGAGAGAGGGAGAGAGAGAGGGAGAGAGAGGGAGAAAGGGATAGAAAGAGAGAAAGGGAGAGAGGGAGAGAGAGGGAGAGAGAGAAAGGGAGAAAGGGAGAGAGAGAGGGAGAGAGAGAAAGGGAGAGAGAGAAGGAGAGAGAGAAAGGGAGAGAGAGGAAGAGAGAGAGGGAGAGAAAGAGGGAGAGAGAGAAAGGGAGAGAGAGAGGGAGGGAGAGACAAAGACAGAAACAGACAGACATAGAGGTGCAGAAAGACAGAAAGAAAGGACGCAACTGATAATTGAGAGAGACAGACAGACAGACAGGCAGACAGACAGACAGAGACAGACAGAGACAGAAACAGAGGGAGACAGACAGAGACAGACAGAGACAGACAGAGGGAGAAAGACAGACAGACGGTTTACAAAGAATTTTGAAATTTACTTTTTATCTTCAGAACCTATTAAGTACTCTATTCATCAGCTAAGCAAACCGTTTGCTGAGTCCTGTTTCCCTTTTCATCTCTGGATCTCATGATTTTGAGAAAGCATGTGTTAAAACTATTTTTAGGACAAAGTTACGCAAACCCTTGACTCGCAATTTCTTTATGATCAATGGAAATGTTCAAAATTCGAATGCGTTTCAATGTTTGTGAGATTGTTTATTAACTGTAAACTTATTGTCTATAGTGGACAACCTATATCGATCATAGAGCCATTTTTTCTGGAATCCACAGATCACGGCCTCGGCGCCAAGAGCACGCCCAACTTCCACGACCTTAACAAAGGCTCCGCCTCCCCGGACACAAACAACCAATCAGAAGGCGGGGCTAACGGAGACCCGCCCAGTAAAGGCGGACTCCACCCTAACAACTCTTCAGGTCACAACCTTAGCCCGGGGGAGATGTCTGAGAATTCTTCCCATAAGGTGAGCCCAGCAATACAACAAAAATAGATATTGTCATTGTTCTGACTGTTTTATTGTACTCACACGTCCTTATAGTCTTTGGTTTTAGGCCATGCAGTTCTTGAATTTAAATCGGAAATCCCTAACGCTATAAGCAAACAAAAATTGTAAAAATTAGCAGCAGATTTAGATTTTGTCGTACCACTTTCTGAGGGTGGCGATGCAAAGACAAACACTGAGTTGAAAACTTCTGAAGTTTTTTTTTTTTT
>BMAT01003506.1:19828-33593 GCA_019649035.1 Elysia marginata
CTCCCCTCCCCCACGCTTCCCTATGATTTATTCCCACCAGTTTTTACTTTCTTGACGTACGTTCTTATGCATTTTTTGTTTATGTTACTTCAGCTAAGTGAATAATACACTTTATTTAATTAAAGCACCTCAATAAGAACTCTTGTTTGCAGCAATGAGTCAAATCAACGGTTAATTACAAAGGATATAGATCATCAATGGTTTATCAGTGAATAATCCATGGATTTACGTTGTGGACGCGAGCGGTATATTTTTCCCTGTGAATAAAAGTGCTATTTTCTGTGGTAATTAAAAAACATGACCTTGAAAATTATTGTGATTGTTTTGCTATGGTTATATTAAACTGTTTTAGTTTGATGTTTTCTTTATGCAGTATGCTTTTAAATGAGATTTTTTCGCATTTTCCAGTCGTTTTATTTTCCTTGTTCTTTTTATTTTCTTTGCATATTGCGCATTTGTTTTTGATGGATTCAGTGTGATCAAAACCGTTTCATGCATAAATTTTTCCATTACTTTTCAATAATTTTGTGTGCCATGTCCCTGGTACTTGGCATTCTAGTAGTTTTATAATTTTGTTTAATTGAACAACACCATATTTACACAGTGGAGATTTTTTTAAACATTTGAGTTTTAAGTTTTAATATCTTTTTCTGTTATGGTTTTTTTTTTGCCTGATGTTTGTAACCCCTCCCCCCTTTTCACAGCTCAACTAGATAAATATTAAAACTTTTTATTTAAACGCTGTGAGAAAGAAAACACAGAAAACATAAGCATGCAATCCTGAGTATGTTTGAATTGATGACACAGCGTTTGGGGCATATTTCAAGCCATATCGCTGAAGACAGAAAGTTGGGATCTACTACAAGTCCTGATGCCAGATAAAGACAATTAACGAATGTACACAACTCTTGATAATTCTTGTTTCCCCTTTACTTGATTGTGATTTTTTTATAGATATATGGGCGAGAATTTTGCAATGACAACGGCGCCAAGGTGAATCATAGAGATTATTTATATGTGTTTTTCATGCTTCAGTAACTTGTCGGTCCTTTAACTTTGTGTAACTATTTGGACATGTTACCTTTGTAACTCTGGTTGGCCATGTAATTTTGGTAATTGTAAATTATGGCCGTGTAAGTTTGGTTACTTATCCGCCGCATAATTATGGTAACTGATTGGCCGTGTAACTTGTGCAATGTAATCTGAATAATTATTATTATGCCCGTGTAACTTTGGTATCTTGTTGGTCTATAATGCTAGTAACTGGTTGAATGTGTATCTTAATTTTAAATTATGGTCTTGCAGCTTTAGTAACTGTTTGGTCGTGTAACTCTGGTAACTTGTAGGCCTAAAATTCATGCAACTTGTTGGCCGTTTAACTTTTGTAACCATAAAATATAGCCTCGGCAAAATTGGTTGGCCGTATATTATCTTGTGCTAACTGGTTGACGGTGACTTTTGTCGCTATTTGGACATATTACCTTAGCAACACTGTCTACCGTGTAACTTAGGTAACAATTTGGCCACGTGACTTTGAACAGAAAGACCAGAAAAAAGCATAAACTTGGGAATACCTAAATATCATCTCTAATGTCCAGACATTCTTTGTGTCAACTGTTTTGGTAGCTTTTGTTTGTGGGGTGTGCGCCGGTTGTATTTGACGTTAACCTGTGATGCTTTTTCGAATTCATACTTCAGCTTTGACATAAGACGTAGTAATGTAATTTTTTTTGCTTCAGTCTTTTTAATCGATGAATGCCAATAATTGTTGTTCTTAAACAAATTAATACTTTTTTATTACCATAGATTGTTGCGGTAAGTGATGCTTTGATCGACTCAGACAATTCAACAAAAATTTTCCTCCCAATGTCAATGACAAATAATAATAATACCCGCTGCCTCTGAAGAAAAAAAGATTTGTGGTTGTTGAGAATTCATATTCAAGTCAACGTTAATAAAAAACTAACAAAGTGAAACTAAAAATATAATCTGAAACAGTGACAGTCATGACTTTCAACAGTCCAACATAGATAAGCTTAAACCTTTTTGAACTGAAAATATTATCGCTGCAAAGTTGATTTATTTCATGCAGATTTTCATTTAGCCAAAGTAATTTATGCGCATTTTTTGGGGCGTCATTACTCTGTAATAAGTGTAGGGTTTTCGTGTTAGCATTAAAACATGTTTAAATCTACCAACCACAGGCTTAAAAACTAGCCAGAGACGAAGTGATGTATTAAGCATCAATATTCTTGTTTTACTGCAGTGTACGTAATATTCTGTAGAATGATATTATTGTTTTGGACCAGAGAAAAGTTTTCGATAGTTTTTATGTCGCTGTAAAATATAAACGTGCTAAATTCTGTCTTGCCGTATTGCCATTGTGCTTTCATGTCTATCTAGGTTTTTTTTCGTATATGAAGTTATATGAAGAGTCGTAAATTCAGTTAGTTTGTTTTGTTAAGAAATCCGCCTCTCCGGGAACCCAACAGCACTTAGCAATCCTATAACAAGATTTTAAAATGTAAAACCGTGGTCTGTAGACGATAATACTGCTGAGGAAAGCGTAGACGTATTTTGTCAACCGTCACCTCAAGGACTGGTCTTGCCACCTTTGCCTAAATCTGACCAAAATGACTTCTTGCTGGATTAATTCTTATCTAAAATAAATGAGTTTCAATCTTTGTTCTGAGATGTCGCTTGAAAAGTAAAAAAAAAAAAAGAAAAAAGAAACCAACACAGTGTAAGTTCCATGATTGCTGGCCAGACTCCTAATTCTAGATCTGCCTGCAAGGAACTCTCTGCAAACAAGAACTATAGGCTTATAATATCTGTGGCTTGACTTCGTTTCCATGCCAACCAACCTTATGCGTAGCAAGCTAATCCCAGCTGTTCTTTATACTTCTGTACATAAACTTATATTAAAATGTTTTGCCCTTTGAAGCTCATAAGATAAACTGAACCATTACAACATTTATGCATCATGCCTTTTGTTTGCCCTTATGTTAGGTGGGTTTGTCTGTCGTAGCAGCCTAGGCTGAACATCCGCAATTAGAAACAACAGATTTTACTAGACAGAACATTTTTATGATTCAAGCACATCCCCATGCATAGAACTGCAAGCAAAACTTTTACTATGCCATTATTAACTGACTTAGTGTGTATCGCTTTAATGACCTCTTGACCTCTTGAGCACTAATCCTCTGCTTGTGTGGTTGTTTGTCTGTTTGTTTGTGGTACTTTTTGTGTCCCCCACCCCTCACAGAGTCTACCAAGAGTGCCATCAAAATCGGTAAGCTTAAAAAATTTGCGGATTTCTAACTTTTGCTCATCCGCTCGTTTCTTTCTTCTTTTTTTTCTGGGTTTAAAAGAGGAAAAAGAAAACATTCCTGTGTTACTCTTTTTAGAGAGGATTATTTTTCTACCTTCGGTTTACTTCTGAGGCTATTCCTTCTATCTCTAAGACTTTAAAAGATTATCTTCCGCTCCATTGCTCTTGAATTTTTCCCGCGCTTTTAATCAGTCTTACTTTTGGAAAGTGGGAACTCTTTGCCATTTATTAAAACAGGACTTAAATGTTGACGTTAATATTTTTAAATGAAAGAAGTAAAGAATGATGCTTTTGTACATATGAAATGCGAATAAAATAAATTAATGGAGAAAGAACCATAACAGCTAGGGTACCTGAACATTTTTGTTGATTGACTTAGTAGTTTTTTTAGGTTTCTGTGTGGTTAAACTTTTCAGCTAGTATTGTTTTACTTCTTTTCCCCACCAAAGTTTTCTTGCTGTTTTTTTTAAATTATTATTTTCTTTCTTTATTCAATTGGGAAATTTAAGTTTTTCTTACATTTGATTATTTTTAGATTATAACTAAACAAATGTTACACTTTGCAATTTTGTTTTGTTTAATTTTATCATTTTTTGTTGCATTTTTTTAAAACAAATTTTAGTACTTTTAAAGCCACTAGAACTAGTTTTCCCTTGTAGAGTAGCTCGGTGCATCCATTTGTCAATTGTTTTTCTTCTTCCCATACAAAACAAGAACTCAATGTCAAAGCTGTTAAAGGTACTGTACTCTCTAGCCAACCATAAACACTACTAGCGGTCACAGACAGTGTGTTTACTTCACTTGCTTGAAACATTAAAGCACTGGAAATCGTGCCGGTAGAAAGAACAATAGAATTCCTTAATGCCAGGAGGAAACAAAATTTTGGAGTGCCGTGCCCATCACATTTTTTCATTACCGTGCACCAATTGTCCTACTTATCACTGGCAGTTGAACCTGCCAGTGTGCATATAATTGTGAGAATGTTTATACATTTGATTTTTTTTTTTGCTCAACGCAAACATGCTTAACATTTTCAATATTTTTTTTATTTTCATTGTTATGATTACCATTGTTATTATTATTATTATTATTATTATTATTATTATTATTATTATTATTATTATTATTATTATTATCATTATTATTATTATTATTATTATTATCATTGTTATTATTGTTATTACTTTTAAAATCACCACCTTGATTATTATTACTATTATTATCATTATCTTTCTTCTTTTCATCATTTTTGTTATTATCATTTAGTTATTGTTATGCAGTCGTAGCTTTTGCGATGAAGAAAAAGCTAAGCATCGTGCTTTTATAGCTTTTTGTATACAATATTTTGAACAAAAAAAAACTAGAATAGTATATAAAAAGCTTGCAATGCGCACCACCAAAAATTCGTGTAAATAAACCTACCATCAGTTTGTAGATCTAGCTCACCTTTGACCTGCATGTCAGATTATACAATATTATTATTATTAAGGCATGGTAACGCAAATACAAATTTTACTATTTTGTATCTGTAATATTTACAGGTACCTATTTTATTTGTGTGCTCGTTAACCAGTAGGCCAATGCAAAAGCTAGAGCGCAAGTCAAAGACTAGTTTAATGTTATCTCTGGGGTTATAATAGTGAAAGAAATAATAATTTTATAGCCAATTGAACTAAGCCGCAAAAAACTAATTTGACCAGGTATTATTGCGTGTTAAATGAACTTCCTCAGACAAATAATTTTATGTCTAAAGCTGTTCGCTTGTTTAAATTTTACCGTGAACAGTTTGATTTAAAGCTGGCATGTGAATAGATATAGTAGGCCATAAAAGAGATAGGTTAGGGTGCATTTTCAGGTCTAGTTGGTTAAAGGTAGGAACGTACAGTTGGATCTTTGTATTGACTTGTTCTTTAAACCAGTCTTCTTAGTTCTATGAATTTCTCGATGTCTCTTTCACTTCCCTGAAACCAATCGGGGGTGTATGCGTTTGTGTGTGCGTGTGCTTGTGATTAATAACCTGTTGACACAGTTTTGAAACGATAAACAACACGCTTTTGCTCGATTCGCACAACTTCAATAAGTCGGGGATTCGGTTTACGTTTCGGTCACAAAATGAGAGCGCTTATAAATTTTGAATAGGAAAAACAATTGTTTTTTTTTTTAATCTTTCAAAGCTGGTGTAAAAACAAAGCGCCCTCTCTGTATGTCTGTCTTTCTCTTGCGAGTATAGCAATTCAAGGTTAGACACATAAATTACTAACAGTTATACCCTCTTGTTTGATAATCAGGATCGTTAGAAGTAAAGATAATTAGGCTTAAACTGGCACATCGATATCATTTATTGTTTAAAGATAGTAATGAAAAAGTTGAAACCGGTTTATCGATATGAGTATTTTTTTAAATACAGTAAAAAAATCAATGTTCAGAAGTAAAAATAATTAGGTTCTGACCAGCATATTGTTATAATTAATTTATTTAAAGACAGTAACGAAAATCAATGGTAAGAAGTAGAGATACGTGTAATTCATTTCAAAGTGACATATTGATATTATAAATTATTAGAGACAATAATGGAAAGCGAAGTTCAGAACTATATTTTAAAGGATGAAAAGTTATTCAGATTGGACTGTTTAGTAGAGGAAAGTCATTTCACGCTCTGTTGAACTGCTTTTTTTTTTTTTTTGCTCAAATCATGACATTGTCTGCACCTGTGAGTCTTATTATTAGCAAAATTAATATTCTCTGTTAATACTTACTTCAATATTTAGAATTCTATAAAGAAAATCTAAGTTTTATAAAAGATAGCCTTCTTTTGAAAGATCTAATATTAGCTTGATGAGGCCTCTCGCGCCCTCCTTCCTTTCCACCCGGTTTGGAGAAAAAAATGTTTTATTATCAACGTTTTCTCCGTGTTTCAAAACGCGGGATAAAGCTTAAAGGTATATTGTAGACTCAGAGAGCTACTCTGCCGACCCTCAATGTTATTTCTTTCTTTCTGGACTATGGTGTTTTTTTCTGGTTGTTAAAAACCTCCCCCCCCATTTTTTTTATCCTTTTTGGGTGGTGAGAACGCTTTTCATGATTTAAACCTCCCTTTTTTTATATGGCGCCGGGATATTCATGTCTAATTAAAAAAAAAACAACCTCAATTTTTTTTTTACGTTTATTGTTCAGATTTTATATGGTGTTTGAGATGATTATTAAAACTTTGCTTTTTTTGCGTTATACTTTTTTATTCCAGGAAGATTTCAATGCAACTTACTCTGTCAGAGTATCTCTTATTTGCTATGTTTCCTCTCATATCTTATTTTCGTTTCTCTCCTGCTCCTCTCTCTCTCTATCTATCTATTCAACCTCAATTTTTTTCTCTAAAAATATCCAGATGAGTTCGTTCTTTATTATCTTTTTCGATTTTCCTTTAGTTAAACTGTCAATCATCCCTTTAATTACCTTTGCTAAGTCTTGTGCGTTTTATAAAAATTACAAAATTTATTTTAAAAGTATGGAATTAAATTTAAAAGTTTTCAGATTGAGCAAAAAATCCGTAATGAAATAAAAGGACAAAACTCTAATCCGGACTTTGGTGGTTCGATCCTAAACTATCTTTTCTTTCTATGTGTACCAACAATAGCCTGCAGGAGGCTTAGTTTCCTATGGGTTGATTAAATACTGCCTAATCTAAAGCGTTTTTCTATCAAGATGGCGGAAGATCCGGGGAATGTGACTATTTCATATAAAAAACTGAGATACTCACATTAGTCTGGTGCACAAATGAGTGATTCTGCTCCACGCTTCCCGGAATGTCAGCCATCTTGATGGTAAAATGCTAAATTTAGTAATGTTTATGCAATCGACTCCCTGAAATAACGGGAACTTTAATATGCTAAAATTTTTACGTGTATTTTTACACAGGTAAAGATTCTTGTTCTGTGGGTATAAACTGTGCTGTGTCTTTCTATGTTTGCTAATACTAAACTAATGTTGTTTTTTCCTCCATCTCATAATGACAGGTACAGGTAAGAAAATCAAAGCGACACACTTCAAATATCTTTCTAGATCTACTTTTTGACATTTTTCACCATATTTTAAAAGAGACTTCGTCGAGCTTATACATCTAGATTTTCTTCTATTTTGGTGAAATTTAAACTCTTTTTAAGTTATTGAACTAACGGATGTGGGATCTAGTTTTCTCATTGAGCCTAACCATTTTATTTCTGTTACGTCTACATTGCACAATTTTACGAATTTTTTATATCAGTTATGTTTCTTTGACGTTTTAGGGGAACAACAAACTTTCAAAAAGGGCCTACCTTTTTATGCAGGAAGCACATATTTGTTATGCATACTAGTAAATTTACTGTTATGATAATTACGAAAGAGGAAAGCGAAAGGGTTTTTTAAATTCATTTTATGTTAAGGCGTTAACTTCTTGGTCACAAATTAATGCACACAGCACTATTCGCTTAGGTTCGCGCTAGTTCATACAGCAGTGTATATACATTATGAAACCATATTTATGTAAGTAACAACAGCATCAGCAGCAACAGCTGCAATAACAAAAACAACGACTTAACAACAGCAACAACAACAGCAACTACAACAATAACAACAACAGCTGCAATAAAATAAACAACTTCAACGACTGAATAACAACAACAACAGTAACAACAGCAGCAGCAACAACAATAACAACACCAACGCATCTGAATCCCACCTTACAAAAGGTAACTTCGAGCGCGTCCTACACAGTAGACACCGCCAGTCTTTGTAATCCTCCATCCACCCGTTCATGTTTCACACTTGCATCATGTTTAAATCATTTAAAGGGCCTTGCTAGAGTCAATTCAATACGAGTTGAAATAACGGCCAAACTCCTAACCAGCTTTGGTGAGAGGGCTTTGATTTATGTAATTCATGACTTACAATTTGTTTCTGACGTCAAGCGTCATTAATGAAACTATGACTCGTCCTTAGTTTATTTTTAATTTTTGCTTGTCAGAATTAGTCAACACATCTACAATACTGGTCCGTGTTTACTCAGTTTTGTCTTCGCCAGTTAAAATAAAACCCTAAACCGCGCGTGCAAATAATAAATTGTTGTTAAGCAGAAATTATGCTGTTCTAGGTTTTTCCTACGTTCGTTGTCACCCAGGAAATCCTTTTTTGACTTTGAAAAAAAAGTTTAATTAAAATTAATGTTTGATAGAGAGATTGATAGTATTGAAAGCATGGTAGGGGAATGAATAACACAGAAAACGACAATGATAATGATGACCAATAGTAGAGAAGAACACTAGACGATTAAATTGATAATGGTTGTGTTGATAATGATAGAGATGAAGATAGTAATGATGATGATGATGATGATGATGATGATTGATGATGATGATGATGATGATGATGATGATCAAGATAACGATCATGATAAGAAAAGATGGTTTTCGGTTTGAAAGACTCAGACCCGTCTCAAGTCACCAATGTACACTGTTTCATATTTTCATGCTCGCATGTAACAGCGGTTTGAATACAATTTAAAAAAATGATTTGCTTGAACACAGAGTTATGCATATGAGCATCTTGTGCATTCGGAAGTTTTTCAGTATTAAGTTCATTTTTCTTCTTTTTCGTAACGTTTTGTTAAAAATACTATAGTATTATTGCATCGGATATTTTTTTTTTCTGTTGGTGTTTCCAGCTTTGTATTGTCTTGATAATATTTACAATACTAATAATTATATGCATGCAACGCTTGTTTTAGAATTTCTTTGTCCATCTTTTCTTTTGGTGTGACAATAAGTTATTAAAAAGTTGTCACTTTCTTGAAAACAACAACAACAACAAAAAGAACCAGCATCAATTTACCTATTTCGTTTGACTAGACGTGAGAAATATCAGGGTCATTAACACCACGATTATTTGTATGATATATAACACTTTCTTTAGAGGTGCAGGGGGCGTAACTCGGGTGTCACGATCAGTACAGTGATCTATTTATAGTAACCTAATAGTTTACTGGATCAGGTTTATCAGGACTATCATTATATTGCACGATAATATTTAACTTTAGAGGTGCAGAGGGACATAACTCTGGTATCGTAATGTTTAGTAAGTTATTAGGATTATCTGCACCATCATTACTTTGTACGATAACAAAATAGGGCACATAAGTCTGGTATGTTCATGTCTCGCTATCATGGTTATTAGCACCATTATTATTTATATGATAACATTTTCTTTAGAGGTGCAAGGGGCATAACTCTGGTAGGTTAAATGTCTCGCGAGCAGTCCAACTTAATTGGTTGTCCGACATTACTATAAGTTTGGAACAAACATACATTTTAAAAGTATGTTTCTTTTCATATTATATAGAAGCAGTGAAAGAGTAAGAATTATCTAGCTACACAGATTTTCGGCGAATTCCAGCGTTTGGAAGATTCTTTACGCATTTAATTTTTGAGATTATACCAACATCTGACTGATTTGGATTGATTGCGATACATATCACCTACCTCTCTTTAAATGATAAACATTTTTTTCTTTTTCTTTTTTGTTAAAATTTTTGTTACTGTGTTCATTTTTTTTGTTTTTATTTAATTGGCTTTTCAGTGTTACCAGAGGGGTTGTGGACTTTAGGAAGAAATTTATCAAATTAGAGGAGTCGTCCTACGCATGAAGAACATTTGCTTTAAAATTAAACTCAATAATTTTCCCTCATAATTTTTGAAGGTTTGAAGTAATGAAATTGTTATCATAATATCTTTAAGTGGTAACCTAAGTTTGACTCCCACTCAAAATTAATTACTTTTGTTTTCACTCACTGCAAGAACAGCTATCACGTAGCATTTTTATTTCATTTTGAGATTTCGGCTCTTTTTGTCACTGACAGTTTATTCAAAACCAGTGTTGGCTCAAATAGTTGAACATTCTACAGTGAAAAGAGAAGCACAATAAAAGAGAAATAGGGATAAAAGAGGAAGAATAGACATCCAAAAAAAAAGGCAACAAAAAGCAACTAAATGATATCACCTTTGATAGTCAAGCAAAATGCATTTTCTTAATAGCTTTTCAAAATACATCTAATGCAAGAAAGTGGCAGGGGTGTTTAAGTCCGCCATTTTTTTTCAAACTAATATCACAGGTCTCTTTACATACGTCTATAGTTTCCATTTTACTTAAAGAGTTTTGTAAACACAAATAAGTTACTAGATCTGTTAAAATTGCTTTATTTTTCATCAATTTGTCTTTTAAAGATTTGACAAGATTTGATATCAGAATGGAGCGAGAACAAGGAATTAGCAGTAAAGAAACGCGTGTATGAAAAGAAAATTATCCTTCAAACAATTAATCCATTGGAACAATTTAGCTTAAGATTAATGAAAATAGCATGTAGCTTACTGTACGATGAACGACAAAGTTAGGCGGTAACTTTTTAAAAAATCTTGTAATTTGTGATAAAAATGGTGTGAACCATCACGAAAAGGATTTAGTTTCCTGGATTATGAATAGATTATAGGCCTGTAGATTTGCATGCTTTTTTAATTATTCATGGCACTGCTGTTAACTAATGTTAGCTTAACAGTCGTGTCCGTAACCCCCATCTCTTTATATCAATACAAAAACCTGCAATTTATGAGAAAGCTAATGTTACTTTATCGATCTCGCCCACCACCTCCCACTTTCTTACATCGATACAGAACCTACACTTCATGAAGAAGATCCCAGCTGGAGCAGAGGCGGCCAACATCTTTGTGGGCGAAGTCGAATACTTGAACCACCAAGTAGTCGCATTTGTTCGGCTCTCAAAGGCGCAGATTATCGGTGACCTCACGGAGGTGCCAGTACCTACTCGCTTTCTGTTTCTGCTTCTGGGACCGGTTGGGAATCAGAACAAGTTCCATGAAATCGGCCGTTCTATCGCAACTCTCATGTCAGACGAGGTGGGCACTGTGCTAAGTGTTAACAGATTCTGTGTGATCAAGAAGTATGCACTGAAGCTTATCTGATATTAAATTACATGTACTCATAGACCCCTAAAGCTCATCTAGTAATAAAACAATAAAAACACAAACTTCATCTCCATTTTTCATATCTCGAACCTTCGTTGATCATCTCTTCCTGTCCTACAGATCTTCCATGACGTAGCCTACCACGCCCACAACCGCGATGACCTGCTTGCTGGAATTGATGAGTTCCTGGACCAGGTGACTGTCCTTCCCCCTGGAGAGTGGGACCCTTCTATCAGGATCGAGCCGCCCAAATCTGTCCCATCACAGGTGCGTCTTCAATCGCAGTATTTTGTTCTAAAGAGAGCCCTGTCTGGTTTTCATTATTATAATGTATACTTTACCCCATTTCCCTGCTGTCTGTCTATCTTTGTCATATCCCTTGTTCATTCTATCTCTCCGTGCTCTCTCCTTATTCCTCCTTCTTCTCACTCACTCTATTTCTCTAAAAAGGATAAAGATTTTTCAAAAATTTCCAACATATGTATAAATACATGGTGTTTAATTTCTTCACATTATCTTTAATCTGCGGATGAAAGTTTATATTGGTTAAAGATAATCTTAAGAAAACAAACACCATGTTCACGATTTTTGGCTTTCTTCAACAGGAAGGTAGGAAGACAGCAGCTTCGGGACCTCCGCAGCCAAACGGAAAGTTGGTATCAGAAGATGAACCCGAGGATCACACAGACCCAACTTTGGTCAGGACAGGAAGGTCAGTGCCCTAATATGACCTCACACATGACTTCAAACTTGACCTTAACCAGGACCACACATTTTATTCCAGATAATGATACCATGCTTAATATCATTTATGAGTTAACGCGTGGCATTACACAAAACTTCTCATATGACCTGACCTTTAACGTACAAAAGTAAAAAAATACATGTTTTCAAAGTAATAATCCCTTGTAATATCAAATGGCGACATTCGACTCATTTGCGCTGGTTTTGAATCATTTACCAAATAATCTCATAACTTCCATCATTGTTTATTGCAGGTTATTTGGAGGACTGATCAGCGACATAAAGAGAAAAGCCCATTTTTACAAGAGTGACTTCACAGATGCTCTTGCCATCCAGTCAGTGGCTTCTTTTGTTTTCCTCTACTTTGCTTGTCTAACCCCTATCATCACGTTTGGTGGATTGCTCGGTGACGCTACGGACATGAATATGGTCAGTGTCATATATCTTGAAATCAGTGCTAATGACATGGCTGTCGGAAAACTTAATTGCCTTTTTTAAATATATTTACTTGTCTTTTCCTCTATAGATATCTTGCATACAGAATTAAAGAGTTGGAAGTCAGAAACTAAGTTTTAGAGAAAACGCCATTTAAAGGTCTAGTTTTTTTTTCTTTTATCTATATTTTAAATTATCACAATTATCAATACCTTTTTTAAAAACTATTGACATTTGTATAAAATGTGGGATCATGGAAGCTTAAAAATGTGTCTTGTTCAAAACGGCAACTATTTTAAAGGTGGAAATCGCGAAAGCCGACTTATTTGCCTTGGACGAGAGACAAAGTTTACTTTCAACCCAAAGACTTGCTAATATCTTGCACAAAATGTTCATAACGTGCTGCATGTCTTAACGTTCAAAACATCAAAATCGTGTGTGAAATTTGCAGCCTTGGCTCATCCATACAGGTTGCAAAACACTTTAGCTGGTCACAGTTGATGGTTTTATTTATGAATTGATGTACGTTGATGTATTGATAGCTTTATTGTTAAATGTCTTTATTGGTTTAATAGTTTTTTGTAGTTTGGTTGATAGATAATATTCAACAATTTCAAAATTTTTGAAAGTTGATCAAGTCAACCATACAAGCAAAGGATGTGACAGGGAATTAGGAATTAACAGTGAGCAGCTAGCAGTTTAAACCAAGACAATAGAAGCTTGGTAGTTCATGGAAGTTCTAGTACTGGAAAAGAGCAGAGTATCATTACTGTTGCTTCAATGAAATATTTTTGTATCTATTTCATATATTGGGCTGTGTAAAACTCGTGCACTTATATCAGAGCTGCCCTATTGGGTATGAGAATAGCGTGCAAATTGTCGTTCTTGTTGGCAAACTCTCTCTTTGAAATCAACTTCTTGCAAGCAAGAACAACAAATTTGTGCTCTATTCTCATTCCCAATATGAAAAGCCAAAACGCGACAAATATAGAGGTGTCATAAAGTAAATTCCATGTGACGAATAAATGGCCTTTATCAAAATATAGAAGGAGAGAACTTATAGTCCCGTGTTCTGTATATATATGTATATAATATTACACCTGATATTACATCTCTCTCTCTGTGCAGGCTGCCTTAGAGTCTATTCTGGCAGGCTCAATCTGTGGGATCGTGTATGCTCTCTGTTCTGGCCAGCCTCTCACCATTCTAGGCAGTACGGGTCCTGTTCTTGTGTTTGAGACAATCTTAA
>BMAT01003506.1:60235-71583 GCA_019649035.1 Elysia marginata
CTACTGCTACTACTACTGCTACTAGTACTGCTTCTTGTACTACAACTACCAACACAACCACTACTACTACTCCTCCTATTACAATAACTACAACAACAACAACAACAACAACTACTACTACTACTACTACTACTACTACTACTACTACTACTACTACTACTACTGTTGCTGTAACTGGGATTTTTATTGATCTGTAAAATTTGTTTTCACTAAAATGTTCTTCTATCACCACACCATCAAAATCACGGCAAGAGCTTAGCAGCGATCGCCACCATCACAATGTATGTCATTAGTCTTATCAGTATTAACAACCTCATAAGATTTCATCTGATTGGCACCAAAAACTTTGTCTTGATAATGTATGTTTTCATAGGTGCATTTGCTTGTTCACCTTGACAACACTTTCGCTGTCTTTGAAATACGATTCCCTTAAATTGTCGTATTCTTGCAAAAGACGTAAAGTACCACCCCCTATATCAAGTCGTAAATGTTAATAACAAGGCTCACTTGGAGTGTATTACCTTCTTATGTAATTGTACTTCTTTCACGTCAATGTTTTATTTTTTTTTATTTTTTTGCAAATTAAAAAAAAATATTATTTAGAGAGGTTCCTGAATATCTTTCTTATTTCACGCAAAGAATAACTGTTAGGCATTATTTTCTCGCTACATCTCGGGTGACCATTGTCTTTGAGTCGGGCGTCATAAACTTTAGTTCCAGGAAAAGCCTTTCAGAAGTAAGCGCATTTTTATTTTTCTCCATTTCCGTAGTGGAAAGAAGTTGTGCCATCTTCTCATAAATCCTTGATAACTCCATGTATATTTCTACATTTGGAAGCTCATAAAACACACATGTGGAAATAATAAGAATGCTTTGCATTGTGAAATTGTTATATCCGTGTTATTCGCACTGGTTACCACAGGCATTTTTCTTGCACCGTGGACACACTTCAACAGCACAAGGTGTCTTTTAGTTTTAAGCTTGATGCCTTATCTTGAAACAACTCTGTTGTAATGCATTGAAGTTTTAATATGTTTGTGCATCTTTCTGAATATCCGACCTCCCCCCTATCCTTCTCTGGACAAGTCTAAAAGTTTTTAATAGAGAATTTTACACTTGCGTATGTTTGCATGTGAGTTTGCTTAAAAAAAAAGAATGCAAACAAAGTAAATGTAAAAACTTTGAAAACGTGTGATAAAATAACTATTTAATAAAACTTCTGACGTTTTATTATATATTATTCAATAGAAACGTAATGCCCTGCATTTAATAACTGCATAAAATATTCTTGGATTTAAGAGTAAATATTTTTTTTGTGTGAAATCAGTTTAATTATTTTTTGAAAGCTTTTGTTTATCCACCAATCCCCAGATTCCCTTGAACATTTTCTATTTGCACCATCTTCTGCCACACGCCTGATTTTTTTTTCATACCATATAAAAACATTTTGTAATTAACAAATTTATTTAATTAGTGTACAGTCTATTTCATATAGACCTATCTCTTGATATGCAAAGATATATTTTCAAAAGAGTATTTAACAAAAGTGTTGAAATCTTGGTATACTAATTTTTTTAAAAAAAAGCTAGAATGTACTAATAACTTTTCAGTTCTCATTTACAAATCTGTAGTAGCGAATTGTTGGACGCAGCAGTGTATGCTTTTGGCATGGCTAAACTATAATTTTAGTATTTAGTGTTCTAGAATAAGTAGACAATTAGTTTTTTGTTGTTAATAACATAGAAAAAATACATTTTTTTTGTCATGTGATTGTCGACTTTAAGCGTACCTTACATTATCCCCAAGGGAACAAACAATTGCTTAAATTTATATAGAAAATCATTTGAAATAATAAGATAACTTTTTCAAGTTTTGCATGCGATTCCTGAAAATTTTCCAAAATTATGATTTATTACTCAACTGACCTTTATCACTCCCAAACCTTTCCTTCCACTTTTCCCCTTTTCCATCCGATGAGTGTCTGACTTTTTAATCGCTGCTTCCAAAACAAACAAAAAAAAAATACAGTGGAAACCCTAAATTACAACACCCTCAGTCAAGTTCATTCGTCTGATGTGTCTTTCGATTTGAGAACGTTCTGGTATAAGGGTTCAGTAATTAAAACCCTGAACTAAAGTTCCTCCTTTACTCTTTTTTTACGCCTGTGTTTCCAATAATTTTCCAGATGTTAATCCAGTGGTTCCACTGCAATTTAAAAAAAAAAGAAATCAATTCTTAACAACTATCACTGCTCATTCTACAGAAAACCTAAGAAACACAGCTCCAAGCGCACAAACGGAAGTCGCCCTCAGCTCGGAGAGTTGGAGGAGGAGGCGGAACCGACGTCACAGCCAACATCCGGGTCCTCTGTAGGTGGCAGCGGCTCCAAGAAGAACAAGGGCGGCGGGCCGGTCAAGTTCTACATCGATGACCATGACGAACACCATGACGAGGAGAAGGAAAATCTGCTCAAGAGACCAGAGATAGTGGTCGACCCGCCAAGTGAGAATGCGTCCACCAATGGCGATGATGGAGGCGTGAAATGCTGAAAAAAATATGTAATTCGATTACTTGTAATGTCTGATTTCCTTTCAATCTATTGTCATAGTTAGTTGATAACTGAGTTTGTGTGCTGGTTTCCGACCTATTGTCCTGAAATGGGGATGATGGGCAAGGCTGAAGGGGCTGTAAACGCTGATAAAATACATGGTTACGAGCATGTTTTGTTGGAATTCATTTGATCTACGGTCATTATGTGCGGTAAGTGAGTTTGTGTGCTGTTTAGTTATATATTGCTACCGTCAGCGATAAGTGACAATTTGACATGAGTTGACACGCTATGATTTGGTATGCAATATGACCGTTAGTCAAGTAAGTCAAATGATTTTGTGTGCTGGGTACTGACATATCGTCTTTGTCAGTGGTAACTGATTTTGTATGCTGATAAATGACCTATTGTCATTGTAAGTGATAACTAATTTTGCGTGCAGGTCACTGACATATCGTCAATGTCAGTTACAATTGATTTTTTGTGCTGATTACTGACTTATTGTCATTGTCAGTGATAATTGATTTTGTGTGCTGGTTACTGACATATCGTCACTGTCAGTGTTAAAAGTTTTTTTTTGTGAATTTGTGTGCTGATTACTGTTATAATGTCATTAGAAATGATAGCTGAGTTTGTATACTTAAATTTAATCTATTGTCACATGAAAGTCTGTTGAAAGTGAGCATTTTGAAAAAGACCTCGGCGTGTATACAGATGGTAGTTTCCATGTCTGTGTTATTTAAACTTCTATCTTTGCAAGAGTGAAATAGTGTTGTGTTTGGTTCATATATATATATATATAGAGAGAGAGACATTTAAATGCTGCCACCATGGGTTTGGATTTTTAAAATTATGATTAAGTATGTATGATATACGATGAGGTCTTAAACTGAAAATCGTTGTAAAATAAATGTTACAGCTGATATCTTATAAGAATGTTTCTTCCAGTAATGTAACAATTTTATACTTCAACGTGTGATAGTAAAAAGTGAAGCTGCTACCATAAGATAAACTATTCTTTAAACTTAAGACGGAAGTAAAACGAAACATCCTGTTGTTATCTGAAAGGTACGTAGTAACACAGAAAACCTTTAGGCCTTGCCTTGATATTAATTGTTTTACAAAGTTTTAAGTCGTTTTGTAACAATTGAAATATGTTTTGAAAAAAGAAAGAAAAACGGTGTTTTTACTCAAAAACATCCCCGCCATAAAATTTTGCATGAAAGAGGCTTACCTTCAACAAAGATGATGCAATTTATTGTAGTCATTTTTAGGACTGGTAACATTAATTTTTCTTAATACTTTTTGCAGTAAGGGCAAACATATTTGTACGTACGGGTACTGTACTTATTTTTAGCAGGCCGGTCCACTGTTGAAAATCAGGGGCACTTCTATGGTTTTAACATTATTTTTTTATGTCCCTGAACGTGCAGGGTGATTAAGTTTAAGGGCACTGTAAATATTGCGTGATTGAGTGTTGTTTGTTTACTGCATACAGGGTGAAGAAGCGTGTGTAAAGTATTGGTATTTGCATCTACCTTTGAAGCTGGTCAACCTCTCAGAATTATCTAGAAGGAGTTCTGTTGTTGATAAGAAAACAGCAAGTATTAGTAAAAACGATAAGAAAGTGAGTCCATTTAGATATATGAGGTAGATGTAGAGAAGGAGAAAGTAGAGAGAAAATGAGATATACTCATCACTTTCAACTACTTTGTGATACATCTATTGCTTTAGGGTTTTAAATTATTACTACCAAGATCATTTTACATGTTTTTATCCCTTACGATCCCCCATTACATTGATGTCTTTATTACATATTAATCGCCTAGTCACAAATTAGCAGTTTGACTCTTGAAGCGGATGAGAATGGGTAAAATTGCAGAAAAAGGGATTTTCTTCCCAATTTCGTTTGGTATGAGTCACAGGTTATAATGATAAAATACTTCGGGCATTCTGTAAATGTGTACAGTCGACCATGCGTTCCAATTCTATGAGCTTGTGAATGATGCAGTCATAGAAGTCAAGCCATTCAAACGAATTCAGACTTCATAATTTCCCTATTGAACCTTCAACTACAAAAAAAAAAAAAAAAAGCTGTCTGGAGTAGCGACAAGTGGAGATTAATGTATGATCCAGTGATTCTGACTGGTCATCTTTTGTTTATAATCTTTTTTTGCACGAAAAAAAAAACAAAAACAAAACTGTAGCAAAATGAAAGTTAACAATGCCTTTTAAACAACCTTTTCGTCTTTCAAGTTGAAAAAAATCAACAACAAAAATATATAATGGAAAAAAACCTTTACAGAATATTAAGTTGAGGCTACTTTGTCAGTGAATAATTTCTTACAGTAGGACTTAATTTTGATAAAAGTATATCTAATTGTCATGATTTCATCTATTTTGTCGCATTTAATTCATATCATATTTTACAGGTTACAATAGTTGGCATAATACCAATTACATTTCTCTAAAGTTTCAAAGAACTATTCGGAATGTACATTTTTAACTTAAATGTCATGCCTAAAGATATTGGTTCTTAACATTCAGACAAACATAATTACCTAAACTGGATTGTTTTTTCTTATAACGTGGTGGAGGAAAAAATATTAATAAAACAGTAAAAATTTGCTTTGATAATGTTTTGCATTTCATATTATTTATTGTACATGTACTTATTTCCCTACATTCATTTTACATTAATAAAAAAAACATATATTTAATTTTACAGTTAAAAGCATATCCCATTTTCATATTTCATTGACGGAGTGTAGCCAGCAAACAACGGCACATTTTAAAATATTATTCCTGTTTGACTTAATGCTATCATAAGACGTCCATATAGTTTCATTTTAGAGTGGTTTCACAGAATAATTAAAATTGTTATTATTAATGTACCTTGACATAGAGTTCTTCAATTTTGTACAGACCATTAAAAATTTCTTGAAAAAAATTGCACTGTTTGAAGTTCAATGTACCACAGTTTCGTAAGGTTCTTTAGCTTTGTGTAAGAATAGTATATAGCTTTAGGCTACCAGCTCTTCATACATTCAAGTATGTATATCTCAAAGCCCCTCTATCTAGCACTTTTTAGCAGGACTATTGCAGACATGGTTCTTTTGTGTTTCCTTAATCTGTCTTTTTACTATCAGAAAATTAAAATCAAAAAGGGAGAAGTAAAAAAACGGAAAGAAAAAAAAACACCTTAATACTGAAGAGATGCTTCATTGCGGCTACTGATCTCTAAGAATTGGTCTAAACAACAAGCTAAGACACTAAATATCTTGTTTAAGCCTTAATGTAAGGTTTAATTGATAAGGAAAATATAATTAGAACAAAGTTTAGAAATAACAGCTTTTATCGTAAGGTAATATTTTATTCTTACTACGTGTAGTATGTTGCGAAATAAATTTTTTTATTTTCTCTCGTGTTGTTTCTTTTTTGTTTTTGCTTGTTGTTTTGTTTTTTGGAGATGGGAATGAGCTCATCGTGAAACAGAAAAATCTGCATTTTACACTGTGATGTATTTAGGTATTTGATGTGAATATTCTGTACCGTGATAAGCCTACCAGGCAAGGTAAAACGACAAAGAGAAAGATCTATATATCCATTATTATTAATTTTCTTAAATTTCTGATGTAATTTTCTGTCATTCAAACTAATATTTCTTGCAACCAGGGTGAATGAGTCGGAAATCGGATTGAAGATTTATTTTAGAAAACACTATTCTAAAGTTCATTTTTTCATCTTCTTCTTTTTTGAATTAAGGAAAGTTTTAATATCTGTTTACAAAATATTAATGATATTCTATGAAACTTTGATGTATAGAAGCTTAGAAAAATGTCTTGTTCCAAACAGCAACTTTTTTAAAGGTGAAAATGATGGCATCCGACTCATTCCCTCCGGACGCCAGAGGTGAAGTTTGTTTTTGTTTGATTATAAATAAGATTGTACTAGTGCATATTTGTGCATTCATATTTATTCTTTGGTAATGAATGTAAAATGATTACCTGCCCATGTGTGAAGTAATCTATTGACCCAGACAGAAAGAAATATGTGTATGTTTTTCTGTATTTATAATTGCTATGAGCATACACAATAATCCCAAAACATTATAATGCCACATAATTTATTTAACCCTGTACATTTCCTGTATCATTGAACATGGAGAGAGAGAAAGAGAGAAACTGTACTCATGACACTTAGTGTTATTTTGAGCATGAACTTATAATGTATTTAATGTTCTTCATCTAGTGAGGGTTGTAGATTTTGCAGTGAACTAGTTCAATTCACGAGAGAAATGATGGAGGATTAAAGAACATTTTAGAAAAAAGCATTATCCATACTCTCCTCAACTTACCCTAACACTAACCTGCCACACACGGACATACGTGAATGAACAGAGATGGTGAAATTTCCTGGTCCAGATAACTGTCAATGATTTTATCTTTTCGATTTGTTAAGCAAATCTGATGAGATTTTGTGGGCCTTCTAACTGAGGCAAGAGTTTACCATTTTCATTAGTGTGAAAAGAATGAATACTGACCACTGGAGTGATTTTTACCTTTTACGACCGTACACTAGAAACGTGTGAGTACTAATGTGTGACCCCCATTTTACTCTGCTATGTGTAGGAGGATAGATCTACTGCTACACACAGCATATACGATTTAGATGGAGTGAAGCAAGCAAGTAAAGAGAAACATAATTAATATATAATTTTCCTACATGAATTGTCAAGATGAAGCAGCCTCCACGTAACAAAATATGGCGAACATGAAAAGAATCAGGAAGCTCTTGCATCATAATTAAATCGTACGTGTTTATTTTACATCATTTATCGATAATTGATATTCTGGAGCTATCATTTTTTTATTCTGCTGAATGAGTAACTAATGTCCTGATTTGAAAATTGATCTTTGGTGTTGATGGCAGTTTTTAAGCTAGATAACATGTCCTTAAGTCTATTGCTTAGCTCAAAAGACCAGCGATGGGACAGGGGCAAACTAAGACAATTATTAGCACAGGACTAATGAACTCAGAAAAAAAGGAAACTGAATTGTGTGTATTTGGTGTTGATGTCTGTCACATATCATTAAAGTAGTTTTTGGGTTCTAAGAATCATCCTCCTAAATATTGTTTCTTAGATGCATCAGACATCAAAATGTGCTAATTCGATCCATCAGATTATTATGCATCCAATACCTTTATCATTATTATTATTATTATTATTATTATTATTATTATTATTATTATTATTATCATTATCATTATTATTATTTCTATTATTACTATTAATGCTATCATCTCTTGCTGAATTTGTTTCCAGATTTCGTCCTTTATATTCAATGTTATTTTATTGTACATTTATCATTTTTTATTATATCTCAAAGAAGGAAGAGTCAAGCGTTTGTTTAATTATTTCTTAATTCTGTTGAACAACTATTTTCTTTTTGCTTTTAGACGACTTAGGCCAGAAAATCTTCAAGGTTTTTGTTTTATTTTTATTCTTCCATCTTTCTATTCACCTATTTATATCAATAAACGTTTTACTTTTTTCTATCTTTCATTCTACTTTTTAGCATTTCCTAAATTTTCTTCTGTCATTTTGTTTCTTTTATTTCAGTTGACACATTTTAGAAAACAAATTTTACAGAGCTTTAAGCAAAGTTTGATAGTTAAACTGTGCTTTCAGTTATATATCTGCCAGTTGTGTCCTGTTTTTAGGTTTACTTTATGTCAACAACCGCACACTATGATTGTATTGAGACAGGTTTATATTGTTATGAGGAAATTGTCGTTCGAGTTCAGTTTTTTTTTTAAATCATCAACCATCTGAAATCAGTTTATGCTGAAGATCACCTCCTCCATCTCTTTTCATAATATTAAAAGTAGCGAAAAGATTCTGTGGGATTAAACATGAAATGCTTAGCAAATTTCCTGCAAGATTGTACTGTTGATTAGAAAAAAATAAAATACCATGAAAAATAACTCGAGATATTTGTTTGTTATTGAAAATGCTAGTTTGTTGATATCCGTTTTGAAATGTTTGATACACTATACCCAATCAGGGACAGACAGAAGAAAAGACATTGATGATGTTCTGGTGCAGACAGAAAGAAAGATCTTTTGATATATGCCATGAAGAGACAGAATAAAAGATGCTTTGACGCCTGCCTAGAGCAGACAGAAAATAATATACTTTCATATGTGCCTGGAACAGACATAATGAAAGATACTTTCATGTGTGCCTGGAACAGAGGAAATCAAAGATACTTCCAAGTGTGCCTGGAACAGACAGAATGAAATACTCTTTAATATGTGCCTGGAACAGACACAATAAAAGATGCTTTAACGTTTGCCTTGAACATACATATTTAAAGATGCTTTAATGTTTGCCTGGATCAGACAAAATAAGAGATGATTTAACGTTTGTCTGTAACAGACAGAATGGAAGATACACTAATAAACCAAAAAAGATGAAGTTTTTCCTGCAACGTTGCAATTAAAACGCCTCTCTATTGCCATTTATAACTCATTCTCCCTTTCCACACCGACTCTCCTTCACAATACACGAATTGGGTTTAAATGAATCCATCAATATCTGGTGATAGACAGTTTTTTGTTGTTAAAGATAATGAGGAATATTAAAAGATTCATCGTTTTGTATCTGAGTGTTACATTTTAACATGGTAAAAGTTTATAAGTTTCTAAATTATACAAGACATCTAAGAACTAGAACTTAGCGAAAGACATTCAGGGCGCAAGCCAAAAGTTATACTGACAGCTAAATAAATAACTTTAAAAAAAAGCGGACAATTTAGGTCTACCACTGGTGTAGGAACCGATGTTCACAAATACAAATCATGGAAACGAAAAGAACAATCGCAAAAATTATAACTTTAACACATAGAACTGCGAAATAACATGAAGGCAGCAAACCTTGACCCCAAACGGAAATATACAGCAACAAAACAGCGCCCTATGCCAACAAAAGATAACGAACCAATTTAGGAGCTCGACTTTGACAAACCCAGATACGAAATAAAAAAATAGTCGATTACAAATACATATCTCCCAGACCCAACACCGACGGACGCACTCAAAAACGAAATACAAGAGACACCACCTTGAATCATTAAAAATCCCGGAATGAAAAAAAAAGATGGACAAAGCAGAGCAACACGACCCTACCAGCTCAGAAACCCGTAATTAACCCGTATGGTAAAAAAAATAAAACCCAAATAGCAAAACAAGGCCCATAAATTGCCAACAATATAACAAAAATACATTTATAAACAGTAACTTAAAACAAATAAACACGCTCAACACATAAACCAACCACCTTCCAACAACCAAAACACACCACATTGCAACATACAGAAACCACACATCAGACCCGCCATTAACTGATATGGCAGCTCAAAACATTTTTTGAGGGGAAAACATACTTGTTTTACGAAGCAAAAATTATTTAACGTTTCGTGATTATTTTTTGTTTTAATTTTTTCATGAACGCTCTAAAACATTGCCCGCGAATTAAGGTTAGAAAGATAGTGAAGCAAATCAGCCATTGGTTTGTCTAATTTTCCAGCGGTTAGGTTTCATTTAGACCCGGAACCCTTTATAGAATTTAGTCTTCGGTAAGGATTAAGTTTTAGATAAAATCAGAATAATAATCAAAAAGAGTTTTTGAAATAATTAGATTCTAAATGGCGCAGTTTCACAAAAAAAAAGTGGAATGTACTATCACAAGACAAGTTGACTAAAGCATTAATTTGCCTGAGAGATTTACAAAGACAAATAAACAGAAATACTGCTACCAAGATAAAGAAAAATCCTCAGAAAATATGACTTTTATAGGATGAAAATAGTGTTGATGGAGAAAAGAGAAAAAAAGAAGGAAAAAAAAACACAACGGGGTTGAATAGAAGAATTGTGTTCGAAGAAATAATGCGAGTTAAGCTAGAGGCACAAAGATGAACTAACTTTAGCACAGAATCATATAATTGCAAAGTATGGGAACGGCATAAAAAGCAAAATTTTGAAACGCATCAAGTCACCCAGAGAAAAGATTTTTTAATAGTACCTACTAGACTACTAAATTTAATGTTCTCAGCATTTTATATGGGTTCCCTGATAGGTCATTATCAACAAATTTACTTCAGATCTGACACAAGAGCAGCATTTAAAACATTTCTGTAGCATACTAGAAAGATGTTTCACTGCCTACAGTCAGATACTAATTTGACGTCTGAGTGAGGAAGAAAATATGTAGCCTTTCCAAAGAATCTGCTTTGTTCTTGAAGGCTAGCCTTCCAGTAACAGACTGCTCCTGAATTGTAAATTGATTTTACTTCTTCAAGAATTGAAAGTAATTTATTGCACAATACTATGCAAAACCCAGGTTACATTTTTAGCAGTTCCGCTTTATTATTAGAACGTCTGCTTTGTCTTGTCCAAGACGGTCTTAGGTCTAAGTCATCTCTTTTAAATTTTTTCGTATGAGCTAAAACATAAACGATCTCAAAAACAGTTTAAGTAAAGAGAATGAGGGATGTGCTCAGTTTCCAGCTGTTAGTCTGGTAATACGACCTTCTCGGTCTTGCCCTATCAACAATACGAATATAGGTCAAGGCAACCGCCGACGTAGCGCTAAGATCTGATTCACAGGACCAGTTTGTCACAGGACCAGTTTGTCACAGGACCACCTTGTCACAGCCCCAGTTTGTCACAGGACCAGTTTGTCACTGCCCCACTTTGTCACAGGACCAGTTTGTCACAGCTCCACTTTGTCACAGGA
>BMAT01003508.1:60905-79832 GCA_019649035.1 Elysia marginata
GAATACAGATGAAACATCTTGATGAAACAGAGGAATACAGAAGAAACATCTTGATGGAACAGAGGAATACAGAAGAAACATCTTGATGGAACAGAGGAAAATAGGAGAAACATCTTGATGAAACAGAGGAATACAGAAGAAACATTTTGATGAAACAAAGGAATACAGAAGAAACATCTTGATGAAACAAAGGAATACAGAAGAAACATCTTGATGAAACAGGGGCCCGTCAGTGGCCTTGATTCCAAACCCAATCCACTTGTGGAGATCAAAGAACTGGCTTGATAGGGAAATCCATGCAGAACTCATATTTGTCAGCTTGGTTTTTGAATGAGTTAGTACTTGGGGTAGTGACAGTGATTTCATTGAGGCTACCACATGTCTCAACTATCCAGAGACCAAAGTAGTGTTTTCTTATATCTAGGTGGCAGATTTGTTATGCAAGTTTGTAGCAATGACCTTTTGCTCTAGTATCTTTGTTGAATGTAAGATAGTCTTTAACATTAACTATATACCATTATGGTTATTTAAACCATTGGTTAGTTTGTATACTTCTATCAAATTTCATGGAAGTTTTCTATACATTAAGCTGAGGAAGTCCAAGGCTTGCAGCCTTTGCTCATTGCTGAAATTCAATATTTCTAATACTAGTTTCTTTGCCTATTGTTGAACGTTTCCTAATTATATTTCGTCTGTTTTATTGGTTGAGGACCATATAAAATTCCCATACTTCAAATGTGAGAGCACTGGGCTTGAAGGGTCTTTAGCATAGACATAGGATATACAATGGACCTGGGATCCAGCAACCTCGGACTCAATCAACCCCTGCGTTCAAGGAACTGAAAGGATTTTTTGACTCTTTAACCTTTACAAATTTCTGTGTATGGAAAGAACTAATAGTGAAACTGAAACTAATGGTTGGTCTTTCTTTAGCGGTTTTTCTGGTATTTTGTTCGTTGATTACAGCTATCACATTACCAGAGAAAGCAATAACAATATATCAGATGATAAACCAGCTAATGTTACAAGATAGTGTATAACTTTCTCCTTCAGTTCGCTATGGGTTACTTTAAATAGACCTTGCTTTCAACGAACTGTGGCTTCAGCAAACTTTCTATATTTTCCCCTCAAAGTTCATTGGGTCTGAGGTTCATTGTAGTTGAAAGACCTTCTGATTAGTGCCACAATTATGTTGGCTCTATTTCGCAGTGCTTTCTAAAACTTAGACTAGGGTCCAGGTACATACCTAAATAGAAAGCTTTAAAAAGAGAGTTGCCTCTGAAAACTCTAAGGTAAAGGGTTTTTTTATATTGTTTTAGCAATGTTGTGCTGTTTGGGATATTAATTGTTATCTAATCCATAAAAAGGAATATGAACTTTTGGTTTATCTTAAAATTGTTTGTTTGCATTTAGAAAACTATTTATCAGGTCATAAGCTTTATAACCTTTTTGTGTGTGTGTGTGCAGGTTCGCAAGAAAAGTTTGCAGCAGTCCAAAGATGATGAGCAAATGAAGGCTCAAATGGACAGAATGGAAAAGGTAAACATCTTATGAATTTTTTTCTGAGATACTTTTGAAATATTATTATTCCAATAGAGAATCCAGTATTTCATTACAAGAGGAAGAAAATTTTTACCAAAATTTATTTTGTTATCAACTCTATGGAAACATAATGCATATGGGGACAGAGACAGATTTAACTTGTTTTTCTTTGCATTCTCGACATTTTTTTCTAAGGATATACACCAGTCAGTTCCAGTTAGTTAATTGTTTTTGTGTGTTTTTTTTTTTTAGTTCTATAAGTGGGCCAAATAGTTTGGTGCTAAGCTCTGCATTAGATCCTCAAATTTCTTCTTTTATTTTTTTTCTATATATAGTAATTATTCCTGAAGAATGTGTTCAGATCGAAGTAAACCACAGGCATTGTATGGGTCTGAGAATTTGATTAGTGATATCCTTTTTAAAATTTGATACCTTCATAACTTTTGAAAAACATTTTGTGAACAACGCAGCTGCAATAAATCTGAATGGTATTATTGAAAGGCAGCCGGTACAAAGGTCATTTAGGCCCAGTTTATTTTTATATTAAAGGTTTCACTTCTATATTATTGAAATATTCAAATTAAATCAGAAGGGTAGAGTTACTTCAATATCGTATAATCGATCTTTAAATAGCAAAAATGATATCTTTGTGAAAGAGATAAACAAAGACAACTTTTTTTTTAGTTTGATACATTTGAAATGCTCAAGCAATAGCTCTTTTACGCACTTTTAAATAGCTTTTTTAAACATTGTCTGCGTATTTAGAACAAAGGGTGAAAAGTTTGATGAATAATGCCTCAACTATGTCAACTAGATTTGAAATCCGCATTGATGAGAAAGTTTATTGGGAAAAAAGATGGCTTAGTCTTACACTTTTTTCAAGTTCATCCAAGTTGTTTTAGTTGTTTTTTTTTTTGTGTGTGTGAAAACAGGCAGCACTAGAAGCTTTCAAGAAAGATTTAAAGAACAATCCTGAGCTGGCGGCACAGTATGGCGTCTCTCTAGAACCAAAGCCAAAACCAGAAACAGACTCTGAAACTAGTGGTTAGTTTGTTTTCCATTCAGGCATTAAGTCAACATGGTGTGACCTAGCATGGAGAAACCTGTCAAAGGCATAAAATTTAGAAATTTTAAGTTCTGTATTCAACAAGGCAGAATTTGTTAGCAAAGAGTTTGGAAAAAAATCCAGATATACTTTGCTTTGATGATTTTTTTGTCCAGATTGTTGTGCAACATATTCAGTCAAATTTATATGGGTCTAAATACTCTTGATTGCTTTTGACTCTAAATGAACTTGTGCTACAGAAATTTGCAGTGGAAGCTTTGTTATCATGTATTGCACTCATTTGTGATCACATAACTGTTTTTTTTTTTACTAAAATAAGCGAACTACATCATTTTAATGTACTAATACAATAACTTTTCGACTGGTGAATGTACATATCAATTTAAATTAATAAAAATTCAGATGTTTGAAAGTATTTTTTTTATCTTTCTGTATTTGTTTTATAAAGTAGAACTTTTAGGATTCTCAGCCAATGTTTTTGTTATTGCAAGTTTTTGAATTAACTGCAGGAAAAGATGCAGCAAAATTATCAGAAGGTGCTGGTGCAGAGGAAAGTGGGAAAAAGAAAAAGAAGAAGAAAAAGTCAAAGACTAAAAAAGAATGGTATGAAGCTCAGTCACCAGAGGGCTACAGTTACTACTGGAGTACAGTTACTGGAGGTGAGTTTGTTTGCTCTATGGAGATTCTCCCTCAAAATATTTTTGGATTATGCTTTGAAATAAAAAAGCTCCCTTTTTTACATAACTATTTGTGGATAGCGCTTTGAAAAAAGTAGCTCCTTTTTTTTTTTTTTATATTTTTGATTTAGGCTTTGAAACAAAAAAGCTCTTCTTTACAGAAAACTTTGTGGATTTGGCTTTAATATAAAGAATCTCTTTTTACAGAAATATTTGTGGATTGCACTTTGACATTAGTCTCTTTTTACAGAAATGTTTGTAGATTATGCTTTGAAATTTAGAAGGTCTTTTTTACAGAAACATTTGTGCATTACGTTTGAAATGAAGAAGCTCTTTTTTGCAGAACTGAAAGCAGAGTTGACTGTTACTGTGTTCTAGACACTGCTGCCCATGTAAACTGTTTTTTTTTTCCTATCCTGGCTATAGAGTCCAAGTGGGAGGCTCCTGAGGATTATGTTTCCCTGGCTGAACAACGAGAGGAGGAGGCTGAGGAGGAAAAAGCAGAAACTTCGGAATCACAGAGTACAGACAAAAAAGAGAAGCCTGCAGAGGTTTGTGACAGACATTCTCAGTATGGATACATTGTTAACTGCCATCACCCTCCTGAAGGTCCATTTTTCAAAAAGCTCGCCAAAAGCATATTAGAGATGATTTGATCTGAAGAATAACCCTCCTTACTGCTTTCAATAACCCTCATTTCTTTAACTCAAAAGGGCTTTTACGGAAAAACAATAGCAGGAAACTGACCCTGACCCTGACAACGGACGTTCCTTATCTGGTGCTTTATTCTACTCAAAATGAATGTAGTTAGGTGTAAAAGCCTTTGAAAATTGAAAAAATCATTATAAATAGAAACCTATTTTGCTAATGTTTATAGACTATGTTCTGAGCTAGTCATTGCCTCATTGAGTTCATGACCTAAAGGTCTAGAATCAGAAGTGCTTCTTTCTTTCCATTTACTCTTTTAAAGTTTGCTGTCAAGTTGATAGACCTTTGATACAAATGGATGCACTATTTTAATTTCTATTTGGCTTAAAAAGCCTAAGCTTTACCAATTTAGATTCACTTAAAAGCTAAATACAATGGAAACCCCTAAAATCAAAGTCTGATAGTTTGAAATCCTCACAATTTGAAGTTCCCTATTTGTGAGGTTTTTGTTTCCTTTTTAGCTTTGTTATACTTGATCTCATAATCAAGCTAATTTCTCTAAATTGGAAAGTTATATACATGCCTAAAGGGGGTTTTCCTTGTGAAACCTAGCAGTTTAAAATTTATCAAGCATGAGAGGCTTTTGATTAACATTGACTGCACAAAGTTGTTATCTCAGAACCGACACAAAAGTGTCTGTGATACATGATTTCGTTTTACTAAATTTAATGTATGCCAAAGCGGGGTGCAAGAGGAAAATTCTGTAAGTATTATAAGTCAAAGAACAAAGAAGTGGATTTGTAAATAACAAAAATTTCATTTTCTGTGTTTTATTTCCTATCCTGATGCAGACGGTGCCAGAGAAACAATTAGAAACTGCCAAAGTCAGCATAAGTTCAGCCAAGATTGTGATGAGAGACGCTGGTCACGCAAGATCTGCTTATGGTTCTTGGGATGTTGTCAAAGAAGTCGAGTGAGATTTTTTTATTTAACCAGACGTATGTGAAGTAGCATCACAAAATGAGTCATGTGAAAGCTGATTATTGCTATCAAAGGATCAAAATTTGACAAGTTTTTGAAAGTTTATGACGTATTCTTCATGTACAGCCATGAAACCATTGAAATGATAGCTCGAAATAAAATGGTCAAGACCAGGATTGGTTGATTTTCTTTCGTGCTTGTGCATATATCTCTTAATATCGAAATTCTCCGACCAGACTCATGTTGTGATGTTGCTACACTCATTATGTGGTTAATCCAGTTTTGCTTCCGTACCAGTTTGCTTGTATGCTGAGAGTTGCAGAGAAAGTTTTATTTCTGCAGGGCAGAAAAAGGTGAAGAAGATAACTACTAGTGTATTTGACCTTGCTTGTGCTAAACATGCAACCCAAAAAAAGGGATTAAGATCTTTGTCTTTGCTCAGCCTGATCGGTCTAAAAACTGCCTATAAGGCACAGTTCTTAACCATGTGAGCCTGCCAACTGACCCTGGCTGAGCCTATCATTTTAGAGGACCGAAACAGCTATATACTCTACTATTATCAACTCCGAGAGTCAAACTATTTCATAGTTTTATACGTACATCTTCTTTCTCCTCTTCTTGATTAAGACTATGTATCAGACGCTGGCAGCGTCCAACCATAGATATAAAATGGTGCACCTTACGTTGACAGTGTCCGGCCATTGTTATAGAGTTAACTTTCCCTGTCAATGTTGACATGGCTTGGTTGGATCACTTGAAACAGTATAACACACCACACAGTCACGGCCCCTACTTCTGGTCAATGCTCTGGCAATGGTTTAGCGGCATGCTTTTTAAGCTACCGTAGATAATTTTTTGTAAACTAGGTAGCTAGTGTCATCATTTGACTTCAGTAAATCCAATGGTTTAATCTAAGAGGGTTTAACAGAGCAATTTTAAGGTTTAGATGTGGGAGTACTAGGTGAGACAATTAGGGAATAAAATATATTAAAGTTTTGTTAGTCGAAATTGGGTTTGCAGTGATTTAAACTGCTTAAATTTTAGTCTTTGTAAAATCACTGAGTTAACATTGATACTTTTCCTCTGTAGTCTGCATGTCTCATTGCAAGTGTGAATTTGTCAGATGTGAAAATTTTTAATTTGTGGAACGGTCTTTAAGAGTTGATTTTATCCTCCCTGTTTCAGTATTTTAATCAAATCAACAAAGAAATTTTCCATTTTTAAATCTGATTTTGATAATTTAATACAAGTTTAAAATTAGCTCAATAAAACGCATTGTTTAAAATGCAATGTATTGCATTATAAAAACACTTCCCCCTTACTAAAAACTTCCCTTACATGTCTGTTGCTTTCTATTGCCACACATATTTTAATGGTTCATTGGAAATAAAATTGCAAAAAAAAAAAATTAATAGAGCTTGTTATCCAACTCTTAAAAAAAAAATGCATTGTCTAAAATTTTAGCAACTTAAAATGTGAAAAATTGCAACATCTAATTCATTTGGACTGGTTGCAAGACATGGTATTACTGGGAATTTGTAATTTAAGTTTTGTTTGAACATGTAATCTTAGTTAGGTTATGTATAGCATGGCAACCACGGCGAGACCATTGCACAGAAAACGTTTAGCTGTAACTAGAAATCTCTTTCCTAAACTTTCCTGCAATTTTAGGCAATGGAGAACAAATAACTACTTTTCTTTTATTGTTCTTTTGTCTTAAAATTACATCTTTTCAAATAGAATTCAAAAAAATTATTTGTCTGTACTTTGTCTTCATGAGATGCTAGCTCTAACCATGTTTTAGAGACACTTGCTCTTATCAGCTGGGTTTTTTTTTTCATATTTGATCCTTGCAGGGTTGGACTATGACTGTGTCTTATGCTAATCAGGCTGATTAATTTTTTATCTTAAAATTTGTTTCAGGCGACCTCAGATGTATGATGAAACCAGTTTGCCTCCTGCCCTTGAGGAGATACCTCTTCCTGTAGCAGACATAGAGAAAACAGAGCAAGCGGAGCCAGAGCCAAAAAAATCCAAGCTAAAGGAAAAGATTGTCACTCTAGGCCCCACCTCTGGTGGTCCTGTTGCTTTCAAGAAGAGAAAAATTGCAGGAGCAAGAAATGTTAGGCAAAAAACTGATGATGACTGATACATTTTAATGAGATAACATTGATTATTTCTTTTTACTTAGGAGTCCGTCTTTTATTCAAGATTTAAGTCTCATTATAGACTTATTAGAGCCAGGCAGAATGGAGAATTCAGAAAAGCAATTGAATCTGTATCAAGGCAACACCTGTAAAGCTAAATGGTATGTTTTATGGTTGTTTTTTTTTATAGTTACAAATATTTATGAATGGATATTAAATGTGGTTTGAATGCAGTTTCAGAATGCCTGTTTTAATTTTTTGAAAATTTACATCAGTTTTCTACGTAAAGAAAGAATGTGGTTTTGTTGCCAGCTTTGAATCAGAAACAACCAAACCAAGCAGTTTGTAGCTGATCTCCTCTACGGTATTTTTATCATCGAAACTTAACTTTAGATGTATGTTTTAATTTATAGGTCGCGGTTAAACATTAGTTTTACAATTACTTTATACACATACATAACTGGGCGCAGAATATTCTTTGGTGCAGATGACAAAAAGTGATATTGTTTTTTTTACAGGGAAGTAGAGAGTGGTGTTCCTCAGGGAAGTGTTTTAGGTCCTTTTTTATTCACTTTGTTTATCAATGATTTACCCAATTTTGTGAGGTCCAGGTGTAAACTTTATGCTGATGACACTAAAATTGATGGTCTGTCAATTATTCTCATATTTTACCAAAGGACATCCATCTTTGTTTAATTGCTCTGGAGCATGGCAACTACATTTTCATATTTCAGAATGTAATTTACTACATATTGGTAATAATAATAATTCTTCTCACTTGTAATGTATGATGTGAACAACTTGGAAACTTTATCTTTGCAGGTGGCAAATTATGAGAAGGATTTGAGTGTTATGTTTGACCAACATCTTACATTTGATTTACAAATTGATGGTTGTATGAGTAAAGCAAACAGATTAATGGGTATCATCTCTAGCACTTTTGTCTGTTTCAAATAGTTTATTTTTTCTTTCTCTGTATGCATCCCTCAATAGACCTATTCTTGAGTATGGAAAATTTATTTGGTCTGCTCTACTCTAGAGACAATCTGTATGTATTGAAAATGTTTAGAGAAGAACAAGAATCTTGTTACGGGAATTTCGGAAATGTTGTATGCTGGTAGCATAGTTGTCTTCTCAAGTATAGAAAATTGCAAGGCGATCTAATTCAGTTGTACAAAATTGTTCAACAACTTGATAATTTGAAGGCACAAGATTTTTTTTATGTATTCTTGCGTCACATTTACTAGAGCAGATGATTTCACAACTTTCATGAGTAGGTGCAAAACAAACATCAGACATCATTGGTTTATCCAGAGAACTTTAACAATTTGGAATAACATACAATAAAAGACTGAGACTGAGCCATCCTTCAATATGTTCACAAATCATGTTGATTATGAATTGATGTCTCTTGAAATATGATTTTTATTAGTTCTTGTTGCTATGATTTTTTGGGGCGTTTAAAAATAGTAATCGTGTGTAGCTAGATATGTACCAATTTCAGATCAAAAAACAGCACAGGCGTTGCTTAAAACGTACTCTTATGTCTGTGAAACTCAATAGAGCTATACTGACATCACTAGAAGTTGTGGGTTTGCCTTACAGGTAATGAAATAGCTTTAGTCAAATCATTCTATAGGCTAATGGCACCAAAATTTACCAAAGCAGGTACAATTTGGTGTCATTTCCTGCAAAAGTTAAAATTTCTTATTGGATTTTTTATGTTTTGCAAGTTTCGTAAAATGCAATTATTAATGAACGTAACGTAAAACAAGGTACATGTGCTAAGTTTGATTAATGTAATGTTTTCATCTAAATAAATAATGTCCATGTGGTATCGGTTATATACCTTCATACTCGCAGTGATGCTCTTATGTGTATTGTTTTTTGTTATCATATCATTTTTGTTTCTATTTGTATTTTTGTTGTTGTTGTTGCTGCTACTGTTGCTAGACCTGGTTTTTTTCCGACAATCGTAGGAATTCAGACAATAACCGATGTGAGCCAGCCACCCTACTCAGGCTAACCTATATTCGTAAAATAAAAAATTTTTAAATCAATAATAATATATATTTTTGTTATCGATAGTATATAACGCAAACAGAACCTCACAGAGAGTCACCATCGTGCTCTGTCGCCGCCGATGTAATTATAATACACTGGTTAATCCCACAGACAGAACCCCCCACCCGCGAGACTGTTTGCCACATGTTGCTGCGAACCATCGTCCTCAGGTGTATTCGTCATTTTATTTTCCGACCCGGTATGTTGGCATCCTTCTTCGTGCTTAGATATTGGTTTGCCGACAATTATTGTCGGCAAAAGCATCGCCGGCACAGTAAACTGAGAATGATTTCGGCTCGGGAGAAAGTTTGTATCACGCGGCCCACAGAGGTCTATTAATAGACATCTGTGATCACGTCACGCATCCGCACGCAGCCACGCTCAGGCACGCTGTTTCTTGTTTACAACATTGGCCGCGCACTTCAAAGTCACTCTATTCAATCTAAACCCTTTGCCTTCAGTTGGATACTTAATATAATACACCTCTGTTTATCGATTTGTCAGGCACCATGCCTGAAAAGTTTGTTGAACGAAAAGATAATTTAAAGGCCATCGAACAAGGAATTCGGAATAAATTTAAATTCGCCTGGCTTGAAGAGAAAGACTGCAACGGTGACTATCTCTCTGATTATGTCAGAAAAAAGTTCGAACCTGGTCTGGCGTACTGCTTATATTGTAAGCAAGTTTTAGATTATAGCACCAAAGGAAAGTCGTTTATTAAGCATCATGCTGAAAGTGGTGGCCACAAAAGTAAGAGATATATAGGCCTACATCTGAATATTTTCCCCCTTTCACCTTTGATAGATCTAGGTAGCCTATAACGCAAATATTTTATCTTGGCATTAAACTTAAAGTACCATTTACGTTGTTCTTTCTCTCTTTGATAAAACTGGATACATGATTAAATTAAATTTATATAAATTATAATAGGCCGCATGCATTAATTTTCTGTTAATTAAACCCTAATGAATATTTAAAGTCGACGTAGATTTAATCTTGACCTATTGGCGCCGACCAACATCCACTATTCGTTATTCCTGAGATAATACCGTAAAAATTTACATTCTGACCCTCCCCTCTCCTGTAGTTTGTTAGCTGCAAATTACAGCAATATTTTATTATTTAATCTTGACCTATTGGCGCCGACCAACATCCACTATTCGTTATTCCTGAGATAATACCATGAAAAATTTACATTCTGACCCTCTCCTGTAGTTTGTTAGCTGCAAATTACAGCAATATTTTATTATGACATAGACCCCAATTAGAGCTCAAAATATGCCTGAAACGCTGTATTTTGGGGGCAAAAAAACAATTTTTTTCTGGGGGAGCATGCCCCAGACCCCCCTAGACAGGCTCCCACCTTCAGTGGTCGCAGTGAAGTTCAGACAATTTCATGACGCCTCAAATGCAGGTCTATGTTGCTGTGGACAGTGGTGGTGGTATTGTGGTTGTCAACTCAAATGATGCTAATTTTATTTGTGTTTTTCATTGTCATTGGGACTTTTATACTGTAGCAACACCAATAGTTTTCCATAGACCTCGTTATCATGGTGCTGTATAGTGACTCAATGAACATCATTAAATCAAATATATGTATAACCCAACATGGCGGAAACTAGTTGTCACTGAGCCTATAGCTGAGTGCATTGTCTTTTTCCTGTTTGTATTCTTGTTGAGACTTCACATACTGGATGCAAATGTTTTTTCAATGTTGGAACCTTCAACTTTAGAGACCTTACGAGTGAAACTAGAAAATCACAGTTAAATAAGACTTAGAAAGTTACAACTTAGATGCTATTTGTTAAACAAAATACGAAAATCAAAGATGGCAAAGATACTACCATGAGTGGCCATTGTTTAGTCTGTTTAAAATTTCATGCAAGACACTATGGATGTGATTTTATAACATGTAAAAAATTTAAAAATAGTGTTCATAGAATTTGGAACCTTTCAGTTTGTGTGCTACAACTAAAGTGTATGGAAATCAAGTTTTGAAACAGTGACAAAACATATGTTGCCTCCATAATAAACGTTTACGGCAAAATCTGTAAACGAGCACAAACACACCCATAACGATATAGATGAATTTTAAAAAGATATAGAAAACACTATAAACAATGTTAGATCTAAGGACGGTGGTTTTCTTATTATTGCAGGGGATTACAACTCAAAAATAAGGACAGACAAAACAAGAGAAAACTTGTATAGGTACCCGCGTACACAGTAAATGGAAGAGAAACCCCAATCGAGAGAAGTATGTTGAGTTTTGTGAAGAGAGAAAGCTCTGTATTACCAACAGCGTGTTTGACCACCCATTAAGACATAAATCAACATGGATAGGACAATGGCGAGAAAAAACAACCAGCCAAATTATTAACATCTACATCCAAATAGACTATAAGAATCCTTTATTGATCTAAACACTTTACGACTAAAGCTTGACACAGTTTACATGTGCCTATTTTATGCTGATACAATCTTAAGCAATATCTTTCAAGAGTACCTAATCTTCTTATCTTGACAAGTGGCCATAAGCTTGTTAAAATCAATCTTAAAATAGGCACATGTAAACTGTGTCAAAAGTGACCCCACATTTCTGTCCCCTGACAATCGAAGTGCAGTACCTCTCATAATGGTTTTCACTGCAGATACTGCACTTTGATAGGCAGGGGCAGATTTATGCTAGTCATGGTATCCCCGCTAGTCTCTGGGTGGCAGCCCGTAAATTGTCATTGGGACCCAAGCCCTGAGAGCACCTTTGAAGTGGAATTAGGCTTGTAAAAATACCCTTCAATCAATCAGATTTATGCATCAAAAATAGCCGAAAGTCCAATGTGTCAAAGTTTACACCGCGGCCAAGTTAACATAAGTCTCTAAAACTTTTCACGGGTAAAACCAAAGCGACTCACTAAAGAGGATATGGAAAAACATCCAGAGGTTTATTAAAGAAGCAGTTAAAGAAGCCGCAGGCGTTGACTTGAAGTGCATACCAAACCAAACGGAACACCTAGCACACAAACATCTGAGCTGTCTGAAAGGCAAATAAGTCCTGGGAATAAAAATACAAAGCACAAAAGATGAGCATTTAACTTTTAAGACCGAGCTAAATAAAAACCAAAGAAACAATATATTACATAGAATCAGAAAAAAATAGTGGTAGAAGAGAGAAACATTGAACTGGCTTTGGAAAAGCCGAGGATATCAACAAACCACGCTATGACACTCTTTGAACAAAGGAGCCCAAAAGCTTAACCTGGTGACAAGAATAGAAAACGAACACGGGAAAATAGTCATTCAGCCAAATAAAAAGCTTAATATAGTAGCTGAATTTATTTTAAGGACAAAAATGCACCTGTTATTAAACTAAATAGAAGCTAAGGGGACTAAACAATCCAAATTACAAAGGAGGAATAAAGAAAATGTCTTAAAAACTGAAAAGTACCCGAAAAAGATGGTATTAACACAGAACTACTGGAATATGGTCCGGACACATTAGACAAGTAATGAAGGAATACATGTAACAGGAATATTAAACAAAACGTTCGAGAAACACGAAGCATTGGATATAAACAGTGGCGAGTTTATTGTTATCCCAAAGCCAGGTAAACCGAAAGATCCGCCGAAAATTTTCAGACATATCACACTGCCTTATAGTTATATAATCCGAAAGTCTCTATCTTCAATTGTGTTACACAACTAGGACCAAGCATAGAGGCATATCTCTTTCAAAACCAAAGCGGTTTTAGACCTTATAAAAGTACATCAGATGTAACATGGGTGCACAAATGGCTGGCCGAAAAAATCCTTCAAGAGAAAATCTCAATAAATTTTACAGGAATAGACATGTCTGCGCCATTTGATACTAACGATAAAAAGATCTCCTCAACGTTCTCAAAAAAAGTCGTTGCCGAGGGCGAGTTGAGAACTCTACGCTTCCTGCTAAGCAAACAGGGCCAGTGAAACAAAACCGTTCACAAGCAATGTAGGCACTCCCAAAGAATTACACATACTTGAGGACTTTGGGCACTCCTCAAGGGCACAGCCTCAGCACTGTGCTGTTCGTTGTACATTTATATCTAGAACATGCCTTGAGAGAAGCAAGAGCAACACTACAGAAACCAATAACTGAACTAGCAAAAATACTCCGGGAGAAATTTTATACATCGACGACGTAGACTTTATTGCATAGCTGCAAGGCATTGATGTAGCAGAGATCCAAAAATGTTTGAAAAACACAAACCCTTTGTCAATGTTGAAAAAACGGGATGCACCACACTGAACCGAAACAAGACCACCTGGAAAGCTTTACAAAAAAGGAGGAACACTCATAGGAGACAGCAAAGATCTCAGAAAAAGAAAACAGCTTTCCACTGTAGCAATTGCAAAATTCCAAAACGTTTGGATCCGTGGCGACAAAGTCAAAACTCTTACAAAGATAAAACTATATAGAGCGTTAGCTAAATCAGTGGTTAAATACAATACAGTAGTTGTATATGGTCATTTATTGAATCTCCAGAAACAAAACTAGATGCGTCCATAGCAAATAGATCAAGAAAATGCTAGGAATAAGATACCCAGTGAAAATGACAAATAAGTTCCTATATAAAAAATACAACGAGCGCCCACTTTCCTTCTATATCTCAGATAGCTGTTGACGCCTTTTTGGACTTATTCTATGGAAAGATAAAGAAATTTCCACAAATAAGGTAATAATGAACAGCGGTTTTTTTTTCAATACACAAGTATCCAAATACCGACCGATAATTACATAGCCTGCTGTACTTAACAACGACCTCTCCCGAACAGCAACATCACTCACCCAAACCAAAAGGATCTCTACAAACATTGCACAAGAGCGTGGCTATTAGAACGAATTTACAGCATGAATACAAGAAGGTGCCTACGCGTCCACCCCGGATGACTAAGACACGAGGGGCTATAATAGAAAAAGAAGGAATTTGTATAACACACCGAGGCAAATTTAGCCTATTCAATCTGCGGGCTATGGTGAAAAGGAGAGGTACAGTATTATGTTAATCCTTTCTCTTTCAGTTTATTATAATTATGAAATAGTTCTCGCTTTATCCCCAGGCACTCCGAAATTCCCAAAACCCTAGCACTGTTTTGTTTTCATACCAGGATTGGTGTGTTCATTAGGCGATTCTCAAAAAGGAATATTTCACTATATATATGGGAAAACTATACTAACCAAAACATTCTTACTCTCAAAAATAAATTACATTATTCAATCATTATCCCTACCAAAGGAAATCAGAAAACAGAAAAACAATCACTTTTCAACAATCATTATATAAGATATAAGAATAAACCCATGTGTTTAAAGAAAAGGTTTAAAGCTGGATTGAGGTACGTACATCAAATGTTTAGTGAAAACAGTCTGAAAACGCTAAACGAGATAATACACATTGCAGGCTTTTATCTGGGCATACACTTTGATTACTGGGCAATGTCCAATGAAGTTAATAAATGGAAACTACTGCTTGGCGGTGTTAGCATCTCAGAATGGAGCGCAAGCCTGGTCGATGAATCAGAGATTAGTGAAAGAGCAGAGTGTTTGTTTGGAAAAACAAATAAACAACTCAGAATGTTACTCGTCAATAAGAAAGATACTAGTACATCCAGTGTTGGTTTTTGGAAAAGGAAATATAATAATATAGACGTAAAGCCTTACTTCTCTATTGGAGAGATCTCAACTAAAGAATCGAGACTAAGACTACTCCATTTCAAAATCATCCATAATATCTATCCAAAAAAGATTCTGTTTAAAAAAATGAAAATCAGTGAATCGGATCAATTTGAAACGTGTGAAACCCCAGAATTTATAGAACATTTCTTTTATCGTTGCAAAAAAAAATTAATGGGATTCTGGGAACAGGTTAGCAACTATGTTGCAGGTATAGCAAGTATAAAATTCCAATAACTGAAACAAATGCATCGTTTGGAATCATAGAATCTGAACTTCAAAACTATGATGACAAAAATAAACTAGCAGATATTAACTTCATCATTCTTGTCGCTAAAATGTGTATAGGCAAAGTCAAATACGGTAAATCCTACTGTCCAAAAATAACATTTGAACTAGAAATGCACATGAGAGAAAAAATGTTCAAGCAATCCGGCGTGTCTCACCTTTTTCCACTACCACCACAATCTTGGAGATGAGAGGTTTAAAAGTGTTTCAAGCTTAATCGTTGCAAATAAACATAATTGGATTTAGGGATATCATGCACTGTGGGGCCTCCTCAAATTGAAGAATAATAAAGATTTTTTTTTATTAAAACCTTTAGAAATTTATTTGTGGCTGGCTCTTGATGCTGCCCTCTCGTTTATCTGTATGTTTTTTCAAATTACAAATTCATTTATCTATAGGCCTACAATATCATGAATGCCCTTTGTCTTCCTTTATACTTTCGTTTCGTTTTACTAAAGGAGAACATTAGGGGTAATTTATCATTACTGTTGTTATTATTATTACTATTATTATTGTTGCCAAATATTATTATCACTATTATTGCTGCTCTTCCTGATGAAGGTATTATCATTATCGTCATTTTTATGGTTTGTATTTGCATCACTATTGCCATAATTTTTGTAGTTTTACGAATGATATTATTACTTGGATAGGATCCGTTATGTTTCGGTAAAGCCAGTCTCGTTAGAATAGCAGCCTTAATAATAACAAATAAATACCTCTTATTCGTATGTATGCCCCCCCTCCCTCACTGCATACCCCACATTTAATCACTTCTTTCTCTTATGTCGAATCTCGATGAATCCACATTGCGCTACCTATCTCGACCACCATTCGTCTCTACCCTAATACAACTCTCATAACCGACAAGTCAAGCAATAATCTTGATCTCATACTAATTATCCCTCCCAATATAACACCCAGGTCAGTAAATCCTCTTGTGGTACTGGACCCTTTAGAAAAGCAACTGCATAGTTGCCTATACACGTCGATCTCCCTCAAAGCTGGGTTCCTCAGCGAGCCAACTAGCTCAAAAAAAGAGAAGAGTCAAAAGCGAAAAATACGTTAGCAAAAAATCAGGAAAAGAAAAAAAAATAGAAAAGTACTCGCTGACCAAGAGATCCTGGCACAGAAAATGCCAAATATGGTGTCATGATCGACCACAGCGGATCCTTGCCTTCCCCACTTTGACTTAAATATTAGGTCCGATGGCAAGGTAGGATCTCAGGTCTCAGCCCAAATGTATATTGGTTATTTTTACCTCAGCGGTCTTAGAAACAAAATAATTAAAACTGTGGAAAAAGAGGTGCTGCCTATATCCTTAAACGTCCTAAACATCACAGCCAGGCTCTATACACCCAATAAAAGGGACATCATCGAAGAACTATTGTCTTAGAACATTAGAAATCCCAAAGATACTTACAGAATATAAATTTAAGCAATCTCACCCTCAAGTCTAGCTCAAACCCTCATCCCTTCTCTCCCTCCCTCTCTCTTTCTCGTTCTCGTTCTATCTTTACCACTCTCTCGCACCCTCTCTCTCGGCCTTTCTCTCGGTCCCTCTTTACACCTCTCTCTCAGTCTAAGACCTACTCTTCTCGTTATGTCTTCTTCCTTGGTACCTAATTTAAACAATACACTAGAATAGAATAGTGAATTAACTACTAACAAAGTCACCATAGCACAAGATTGAGCTTTAAATTTTAGGCCCCGCGGTGACGCTGGATAGTCCCATATGGACTGGGAATGGGGAAGTGCTACCTCGCGACTCTCTGGAGCGGAGGATTTAGTGACGCTCTAATAATTTTACTCACGGCATGCCTGCCTTTCTAAAACACAAAATTACTCCAGTATGTCTAACCATACACATGATGTGAGAAGTAAATTTTATTGTTTAATTTTTTTGTTCTTTTTTCTACCAATGTTTTGTGTCACACAGCATGAAATAGCAAAAGAAGTTATCTGATGATCTAATCAAACCGGGTGACATGAAGAATAGAAAGCACAAGGAAAAAAGGGTTGGTGCGTTTTATGAGCATTACATGTACATTCGTATTGAGCTTCAGTGGTTTTTTATTTGCCTATTGCTCTTTTGAAGTGTTTTATTGTGTTGTTTGAGTTTGCTACTCGAGTTTTATTTTTTATCTTTCCTTTAAAACCTTCAATAGAGAAAGATGAAAATATTTCTATGATGTCTGCAGCTATGTTTCCTGATTATTATATCTTAATTCTTCTTCCTGTAACTTCAGACCTGCAAGACGAATGTTGCTGTAAGAGCTCAGGCAAACACGTTCGGTCTTGTTTGAAGAGAGGAAATCAAACACAGGGCCTTCCTATGCAAATCTTGGTAGGAACCTTTGTTACATTGAGCTGAAAGTTAAAGAGCGAAACATGTTTGTTAGATATAACGAAGGTATACAGTGAACATATTCATTATTGTCGCACCAAAGACGTACGAAAAGAGAGTTGATAAACTCGCGGTTTTACCAGTAACAAAGTAACGCAAATATCGCGACAGTAAATACCGGCTAAATAGAGTTGACTTTCCGTACATTTTATTTCGTTTAAATTATTATTTTAATGTCTTCCTCTCTACTTGTGCTTGCAATATTTTGTTTGCCATCATGAGTTATTACACGAGTTTAGCCGATAGGTAAATACACCTTGAACACACGATAGTAAATCAGCTGGGTTTCCAGGGCAAGTTTTCCGTCTATCCTCATAGCGTCTCTGTTTTTACGCAATAGATCTGAGGTAGAGGCTGGTTACAGTTGGATTCACATTGTACTTGAAAAAAAGTTGTATGGATGTATTTTTTAAACCATGTTTAATGTGCATTAAATAATTAAAAGTTTTCTTCGCAGAGGCATTCTTTATAAACCTATTCGGCTGTCAAAAAATACAATGCTCATTTAGAGAAGACATGAACGCCGGTTTTTTTTTTCATTCAAAATTATCCAAAAACAAAGCAAGATTTTCCATGCCCTATTTTGCTGTGGCTCATTAATTCTGTTCGTGGAAATTTTTCAAGATTGTACAATATTGAAAGTATTTATGTTTGGCTTTCTTTTTTTATAGTTTACTTGAACTAATTGTTTTAATGGCTTACTTGGCAATGTTAGTGACTCTTGTTATGAGAATTCTATGAGCAAAATTTCAGAACGTTATACAAACGTAAAATTTTAAAAGAAATAAGGAAAAGAATGGAAAACCCTCTGCATATAATTACGCGTCCTGTGGAATGACCTCTAGTTTGTTTTCTGTTTAGTTGTTGTTTTGTTTTGTTTTGTTTTTTTTTGGGGGTGTTGTTTTTTTTTTGTTTGTTTTTGTCTTGTCTGAATTTAAATACACCAGCTGAGTAACGCGTTCTACGAACCGTGAAAATGAGCTAGATTAACACGGGAACTTTTTGACAGGCTTTATAACACAATCTCAGCCTTTGTGCTGTGTGCATGGGATCAAGCAGTAGGAAGCTTGATTCTTCAGCAGACCTTATTACGATCATTCATAGCTATGGCAAAACACATGGAATATACCGCAAAGGTATTTGAGTATTCACGGTCCTGTGTTTGATTCACTGACTAGTTTTTCAATTATTTTTTTATAAGCGTGCCTCCATTATCTCTAATTAATGGTATTTTTTTTCTTAATTTCCACCAAATGTTTGTTTATAAAAATGTTCAAAGTCAAAACCAGTGTAGAGGTAGTTTTGTAATAAAGCGATTTTTTTCGTTCTCTGAATTTTTTCCCTGGTAAGTTTTATGGGTTTTTTCTATCTCTAAGAGTAAGATTCTCTCTCTCTCTCTC
>BMAT01003508.1:179608-195157 GCA_019649035.1 Elysia marginata
CTGATTTTTATAAACACTCCTTCAGTGTTCATAGTCTAATGGAGGCTGATTTCTATAAACACTCCTTCGGTGTTCAGTCTAGTCGATGCTGATTTTAAGTGTCTCATTGTTGTACATCTATACCTTTAATAAGTGATTTGAAATATTTACAAAAGAGTTCTTTTTTTTAGTTAACCTTTTCTTTTTTGTTTTCACCTGCATTTCCCGTGGGTCTTTACCTGGCCCTATTGATTTTGTTCAGTCCAGGTTGGATGTTTCAAACCCTTTGGAAGTTCAGATTATACATGACAAAAAAAATGAATTTGAATTTTCCAAGTTCAAATTATGTGGACTTTGCTGTAAATATTTTTTCTGTTATTATTTCACCACTATCTCAACTATCTTTTTAATTCACTGTAGGAAACGGAAAGACTCCACGATCGACTCTGTGCTTCACTGACTGCTGGCGGCTTCCTCTGGCCTGTTGGTGTTCAAGTGTCTTCTGCTGTGGGACTGTGTCGAAACCAGGCTGATGGGAACATGGGTGACATGATGGGGACCCAGGCACACACTTTTGTTCAGCAGTGGACTTACAACCTGGCTGCATGCTGGAGAGGATGGTGATGATGATAGCGTTGTCATAACATCGTGGAACCTAATTATTTGATGTATGTTTGTGAGACGTGAAAGCCGAACAGAGAGAAAGAAAGTCCATTCGTCTCTTCTGGGGTATTTTGAGGCGGCCAGTCTTTACTTTAAATCAAGATTGTGATTTGGACAAGTCTTCAATTTAGATTATGCTTTTGTATACAATAAGCTTAAGTTTGGAAAGCAACAAATTCCCAGTTTCCAATTTTTTGTTTTGGACTTGAAGAGATTTTCACCCATTCTAAAAGCAAAGAAATCCAAAGTAATGATGTGCAAACAGTATATTTTTTCTGTGATATTTGAAGTTTTACCAATGCAGGCAATACTGCTTTTGTGCCAATCCACATTAAGATCTGTTCAGTTTCTAATTTTGAGGCTACTGAATGTTTTATTTTTCTCAAAGTGACCTCAAAATTTGTTTTTTATGAACTTAAAACTAAACAAATGTCAATGCTCAATATTATCTACCACTTGGTACAATAATTATTTATCATTTAAGTCCTGTTGAATGGCTACAACCATGTAGTTGTATTTACTTCATTGTCTTTAATTTTCAATGGAGCTGCATATTTCATCCTTTTACCTTTTAAATTATTTTAAATTTTCAAATAATTCAGTCATGTCCTAGAATTTAAGTCTATGTTCTCTTTAAGGTCAACATGTAACAAATTTATTGAATTTGTATATAATGATAGTTTGATTTTGTGTTATATGAGAAAAATAGAAAACTTATGTTGTCGTCAACAATGCTGTCAACAATGCCGTCCATATTTTTTAATCCGTTAATTTTTTATGGTAATGCTTTTTCTTTTATTGCGTTTTTATGAAGCAAATATTCAGTTATAAAATAGTAATGCTTCTATATGACTTTAAAAGGCCATACCATTAATGCTTTACTCAACTTTATTTATTATCTTGTACTGTAATAGGTTTTTGCATCTGTTGAATTTTTTTTTAATTGCTGGCATTTGTTACGTAGGCAATGAGATATTCAAAATCAACTTCCATACATGCTAAAGTGGAAAAGTTTGCATAAAATTTATTTTCCTTATGCTAGACTCATGCCTAATGTTGTGACAGTCTTGCTCACATAGTCAAAATGAATTTTTATAAGTTTATGTGGAACACAATAAATCAGCCAAAGCTTTAAAAAAATGAGCAATCTAAAATATATACGTTCAACTGTTGTCATCATTATGGCATTGAGTAAACTTACCCTGTATGTGGTGAGAGTAATGTAAGGTTTAGCCTCTGCTGTTGCAAGAGTATAGAATTTATGCTGATGTTACATAAGCAGTAAATTACTTTCAGAGGCTGTGAAATTTGTTTTCGGAACACTGTTTATAACCGTTGATTAAAGTACATATTTTTCACCTGTGGATTGCCTTTATTCAATATAAATATTTTAACACATTTAGAAGCTGGGAAAAAAATTTTTTTTCACCTGTGGATTGCCTTTATTGTTAGATGTTTCTTCAATAGAAATATTTTAACACATTTAGAAGCTGGGAAAAAATTTTTTATTCAAATTTAAAATGCGTTGTGTTCAGGGCATATTGTTGTGTTCAGGGCATATTCGGAAGCCGGAAATTCTTCTCTCTTTTTTTGGAGAAAATGCCATTTAAAGGTCTGTTTTTTCTTTTTTCTTTTGATATTTTTAACCAACAAAAATTTCAGTGTCTTTCCACAAATTATTAATAATTTTATGAAATTTTTTATGTATGGAAGCTTAGAAAAATCTCTTGTCCTAAACAGCTATGCATTTAGAGGTAAAATTTGCGACTTTCCACACACCAACAACCAACCCTGGACACAAGAGATATAATTGCGCAGATAACATTTTTTTAAGTGTATCAAATAGCTTTTTTGCTGTAATAACATTAACAAGGTTTACAATACTCTTCATATTTATATTTTGGCCTAGCAGATTTTCTACAATTTTTAGTAAAATAATGAGATAACTTAGGTGGGCCAGTGTCGTTGTGATGGTCTATCTCTGAGGTATAGACAATTATGGTGACAGTGTGACAATATGTTATTACAATCATTAAAACATTGGGAAACAGTTTCATACGACTGTAGAAATAGTGCAATGCACTGTAATTTCTTGATATTTTTGTTTGTGGAAAAAAAACGTGTAGAAATTTATTTAGAGCCTGAAATATTTTTCTGTTCTACGAGTCATGAGTTGATATTACTATTTATATGCTATTGGCTGAAAACATCACTTTTTCATAGTTCTGATTTGGCTCAAATTTAAACATATGCCACACTAGCACTCAAAACGAGTTTGATTTTTGCAATTTTCACATTCAAAAGTTTTTATCATTTTATGAGTTATTTGGTGTTAGAAAATTGCTTCGTAAGGAAAGTTTTCTAAAAACGTTTTTGGTTGTTGATTCAAATTATTTATATCCAATTTAATGGTTGCTAGACAGTTATGTTTGAATCATTAATGGCTATATCATAAAGAAAGAACACACTATTTTTTCTTTCTTGTGTCTATGTAAAATGCATATTTGAAAATATAGCGGAGTCCAGTAACTTGAAATATGATGACTTGAAATTGTGGATTGGACTTCAATAAACCTAGGACTAAGGGTAAACGAGTTTTATTGGAGCCGAAGGATAGAAGAACTCAGTACAGGCGACTCAGCTTAAGTTGCTCCATGGGACATAACTATTAACATGAAATAAGGTGTAAAATCAAGTTTTGTGCAATTTCTTCAAAAATAAATTGTCCCTATGGCACGTAAATATCGGCAAAAAAATGACAGTTTGACTGAAGTTGTAAGTTAAAAAGACTAATACAAAAATCAACTTAGGAGGATGAGGTTATATTTTTACTTTACAAAGGGTGAGGGGCCTAGAAAGATCAACTTGGTTAAAAACTGAGTTAGGCAACATTCAGTCAAGTCTGCATCTGCATTCTCAAGTTTTTGAAAAAAATCAATAAATAAATTATTTCTTCCTCTTTTAAAAACTACATTGCACTTAGATGCCATTGACGAACTTTTGATTGAAAACTAGGTATATTCATGTTTAAATCCATATTGAGAATCAAGTCAGAGGGGAAACTCTGATTTCAACAATACTGTGTTTTAAAATACTGCTATTCAATTTCAGTCAACTCTGGTGAAGTTAGTCTCCAGGGGAGGAAACCAATAACATTGACTGAGGTGGAAATCTTGGGTAAGCAAGGTCACACACAGTTGTCCCCAAAGGGACACAATAAAACGTAAAGAATCAAGTTTAACTGAAAATCAACGTAAGCAACTTCAGCGTAAATGAACCTGACTTTGTAACAACAAAAACAAATGTAATGTTGGTGGGTTTTTTTTTTTACCATGCAACAGTTTTTAGATTTGGTCTCATTTTCTAAAGATCACAACATGACTTTGTAAAGGAGACACAATCATGACAATGAGGTCAATTTTTAAGAAATATAATGTATTTTTATTATATTAAAGCAAATAAACAAACGACCTGAACCACATTTTTTTTCTTTTGAGAGGAAGGGAAAATAGTTATGCCTTGAGATTTGGGTTGAATATCTTTTTGCTTTGTTTTAGTGATGCTTCAAAATAATACATACAAAAAATTCAAATATCTTCAGCAGTGGCATCAACAAATTAAAAAAATGAACCCAGCTTTACTTTCACAAATACTCTGATTTAAAAAAATTTTGATCTTTTAAGCTTTCACTCAGAAATTTGAGGAAACCAATTTAAGGAGATAACGTTTCTCTTCCTATATATCTGTGGGTAAGACAAATTTACTAACACTAACATGTATGTAATTTTTGTATATTTAAAGATGAAAACCAAAAACAATTATGACAGCAAAAATATCACTCCATTAAAAAAAACCTACAGAATATGTTGCCTAAGGAAACACAAAGAGAAAAAAACAGTAATATTACAACATGTGCACTAAAGTATGACAGTTTGGTTATTTAATTCCTCCCTCCAAATTGTTATATTTTGTTTTACAAAAGACAAGCAAATTTGTATTGTTGGTGTTTAAACATAGGTATTGAGGTTTCTATAAATGTACATCAGAACTTAATGATTAATTGTATCACAATTGTCCCCTGCCAGTTGAAAGAATAGATAAGACAACAAAAAGCTGGCCATAATTATCATTTAAGATCAATTCTGTAGTTCTATAATACATTAAAATGATAATGTTAAGCAGATTATATCAACCCATTTAGCTGATGTACACCCAAAGTCAGACAATAATGATTAGCTCAAACAATCCATTGTCTCACAAGTCATGTCATGGAAAACAACTAGCTGTTAGCAACTAAAGTTTGAGGTATCTTCGTTTCTTTTCTCCCTGGTTTAAAACTTTGTAAGCGCGTGTTTTTTTTTGGTTTAACAACTTACAATCACTCAATTTTTAAAACATCTATATGAAAGAAATTATATATAAAAAGATAGATACCTTATACCAACAGTGTCTCACTGTGTTATTTGTAATGCTGTTATTCAGAAACAGCATGCAATTTATGTTCAATGCTTTCCTACTCAAGTGCAATTTTTTTTTTTTACCTTGTACTGGAAATATTCTAATTAAAGAATCTTTTTTGTGACACATTCTGTTTCATTGGACACTGTTTAGAAACGTTTCTCATTCTCTTTCAGCAGTGTTTTATTTTAAATCTTGCTCTAGACACCTACATACATTGTGGAGTTTAAAGAAGATTTGGGCGAGATGATAAGTCTCACAGTTACTTTTAGAATTAGAATTAAATGACTAGAACAACATTCAAATTGGCCATTCAAAAGAAAATGTTGAAGAGAGTCAAAGTTTAGAGCAAAATTGTGTGCAAATTTAAAGATCATACTCATAGTTTACACGGGAAATCTTTGCTGTGCAAGTTTCTATTAACTTTTTTTTTTGTAACACTATTCAAGCCTATTACTTTTGGTTCAGTTAACTTTATAGTAGAAATCTAGTCATGAGAATAGTAAGCAGGGATAAGGCAAAGTATCTTTCACTCATGATATTGTTTTTGTGTTTAGTTTTAAAGGACTGGTACGACATTGCATTGCTTAAAGGGTGATAGGAAAAGTAAGTTAAACAATTACATTAACAATAATTTCAAGGTATTGAAAAATATTTAAAAAAAACAAATATTCCTTAGTGTTGAGACTAAGCGTACCATAATAGATAAACATGTATATTTATTGCTTAATACCCAAGATTTAAAAAAAGCCAATCAGAACAGACAGACAGAATGAGAATAGCTCAAAGATATAATAAATGTAAGTTAAACAATTGTAAATACAAATGAAACTATCACATCAAAACGCTGGTTAAAGAACTTCTCCTTTACTGTGTTAGTAATTCCCAATCATATCTTAGCTTTTGAATCTCTAACACAAGAGTTCCATGAGTTTGATGGGAACACTTGTGGTAGTAAACAGGACAGTTTTAAAAAAATATACAAGAAGCAAGAATATACAGTGAAATCCGCAAGCAGTCCACTCGCTTGAAGTCAACTCTTGGTTAAAGTCAACACATCGCCTGTTTTTTTCCCTTCTTTATTTAACTTAATTTCACATCAAAACAACTGCCTCTGACCCATTTTCGCTTTAAGTCAACACATCAACACCTCGTGGCCCGATAGAAATAAGTAGAGAGACCCCAGTTGGGTCTTAGGACAGACAAGGAGAAAAGCGGAGATGGTTAGGTGGGCGATCTTTGTTTCCATTCATGATTTAGAAACTGCATGCAGCGCAAGCTCGCCTGCCTAGACCCAATGGCCTGCCAAGGGCTCATGGGGGATTTTTGTGATCCTACAATGAAACAAAATAGGCTTTAATATTTCAATGGTTTTTTTTTATTTTATACTTGCGAGATTTTAAAATCTTTCAAGTTAGCAAGGGGAAAAAACAGAAATGCAAGGGGGATTGTCGACATAAAATTATCCAATCCATACATATACAGAGAAAAAAGTTGCATCTGATTTCTTTCAGTTGTAGTTTTAGTTCCTCTTTAGGTACAAAGCAAAACCTAGGATGGATAACATTAGAAATATCCATACCCTACCAAGTTACTAAAACCCACAGAGGAAACCCGTTGATAACTTGTACGCTGGAGATAACTGAAAACTTAAAATAAAAAGAGAAATAACAGTATCCCATGTTAAAATCATACCAGATACTGTTTATTAGAATGCAAAACATGCATTCAAACTTTACATTTGAAGAATCTTAGACACACATATTTCAAGTTTAAGAAGATGTCTGATATTCATAAGGCTAGGTTTAGCTCACTGAACTCCTCAAAATTCCCCAAAATATTGTTCATATTATTATTAGAATAAGATATACATATTATTTAAAGAAACAGACTGAAGATGTTCTTCTTTGTACTATTTTTGTACAAATAAAAAAAGAATGCCACAGAAATTTTACAGCAAAAGTAAAATATTACTGTTCATAAGATTCCATTAAATGCATTTTCAAGACCCAAAGTAAAGGGTTGTTATGTAACAATCGTTTACTTTCATTGAATATAGGACAATTCAATAGGAAATTCATTGAGTTTCTTTGTTTTGTGACTTGACTAATTTCATTCAAAACAGATTTGTCAAAGAGCAAATATTAGTTTTCTTTCGTATGGATTTGTTCCAGAGCAAATATAGGTTCCATTTTGTTTCACCCTGGGTCAAAATATTTCTGGTTAGTTTGGAAGTGTGAGCTTTTCATGCTCAGCCTAAAGTATTTAGTGAGAATGGTTTTCTTTTTGACTCAAGATTAGTAACTCAACTGCCTAAACAATAAAATCTGTTTGCCCTGACAATCTTAACATTTGTAAAACTTTTTTCCAAACATATAATGCCATTAAGTAAAAACAACAGATTTGTAATTTTTGGGGGAAACAAACAAATTGACAGTTGGGGTTTTTTTTAGAGATCAGCATAATAAAGACAAACAAACAACATTCTCTAAATAAAATTAAAGCCATGAAGGAAGACATCAAACATATAAAAAAGACAAGCAGTCTATTTAATATTCATGCATTGTGGGCAAACAATATACATGTCTGTTCTAATTTTTGGCATTCTTTTCAACTTTGAACATTCATGTTGCAATCATAATTTTAAATGTCATGTGGCCTGTCCAAATAGTCACACATAGTTATCTTCACTTATTTTGTTTTCAAAACATTAAAACTGCTTGAAATTGCCATAATTCTTATGACACTTAAAGTTGATACTAAAAAGTAAGAAAAAGAGGGGGACAGTTTTGTTTTTCTAATTCAATTTTCAAACACCCCTCTCATTAGAATTGGCTGAGAGACAAACCAAAAGATCTATGTAAAGAGAGCAACAGATTAGTAGTATCTCAATTTTAAGATTGAACACTTGTATGATAATTACTTAATATTGAAAAATGAACTCTGTAAGTCGCTATTCATACCATTAGAGAGTTATTGGAAAATACGAGTCAGTAGGACAGTCCACAATTTTAATTGCTTAAATTTGCTGCCTTATTCTGAGCTCCTGTTTTTTATTGTTTTTTTTTATTAAGTGAGAGATATTGTATAAGTGAAATCTTTACTTTAAGCTGGGGTGAAATTTTAGGGCTTAATTTCTCATCAGATTTATAGTAAAACTACAATAGAAATAGACCATAGATTAATATCCCTTAAAGATGGTAGTGTAACAACAAAGAGCTATTCTTATATCAATCCTCCCTAACATCAATAGCATGCAACTGTGTCAGTCAGCACAGGATCATTTTAAAGCAGTTTCAAGTTCAAAAGGTTGTCTCCACTAGGAGCCTGGTTCTGTTTATCAGAAAAGCAGCAGCTGATTTAGCTTTGCAGCTTTAGGTTGACCTTAGAGGGAACTCGTCAACAGTCCAGGTCTGTGCTGCCTCAACAGTTCCTTCCATATCACAATTTGTACTGTTGACATAGATATGTACACTACCACCAGCAAAATCGTTGCTAGTCTCCTCCACTTTTAAAGTACACATCTTGGAGGTGAAAACTTCAAGATGTTCTTGCTAGAATAGCCTGTTCCAATGCAGCATGTTGGAGAACAGGCAGGAGAAGCAAGAAAGCATCCTGGATGTAAGTGCTACTGTTTGATGCCTGGAGAAGACAAAAAGAAAATTTGATGGTAAATAGTTTTGAAAAACTCAACTACAATAATTTTCTTTTTAACTTAAGAGTGGTATATGAAAGAATGATTACTCTAACAAAAGTTAAGCTTCCTAGTAAAATATTGTGGCAGAAATTTCCAATTTGAGCAAAACTAAAGACCCGCATGTGAACTACAGGTGAATGGGTGTTATTTTTTTTACTTGATACAGCCCTGACCAGCCTTTTTACACTCCAGAGAAGTTGAGCAGATTGGCAAGGTCTCAATGTGTCCTGGTATGCTGTACTACTCAATGTTTAAGTGTTTTGCAAACTGTGTGATATTTTTGAATGAGTCAGATATCACTAATTTCACATTGTTAGGCATTTATTTTATACAAAACTTATTTTTCTGACCCTCAGCATATAAAAAAAAAACCTTAGATTTTGCAGCAAAATATTACATATTATTTTGGTTTAAAATATATGTAGAAAAAGAGGAATACATTCACTTTCAAAAAGGCTTGTTCTCATCAAAATTAAAATTCTGACATTCAACTCTGGTTTGCACTAGTTACAAGGCAATATGAGTTTTCTTATTGCTAGTGTTACCTCCAGATAGATATTGGTCACCATGCTGGTCACGTCTTCAGATTCTTTCTCCTCCTGAAGACAAAACCACAAAGGGTAAGTATTATCAGTAAGATAAAGCGATGGGTTTTAAAATTTGGCCAACAACAACAAAAGTAGTTTTCAAAAATCTAGTCCACTTTGGATATTTTCAACCTTTTGGAAGTAAAAGTTAACTTCCAATGATCCAAAAGTCAAGGCATCAGTGTATATTACAAAGGAAAAATAAAATCGGTAATATGAATATAGTCTGACATAAGAAAATATTCACACAATCCAAGATTGAAATATTTGGATTCGACTATATTGGTTTTAAATAAAGACACTGATTGACCTTTTTTGGGGAAGATTTTGAATATATAAAGGTAAGAAACATTGACAGAAATTGACAGTAAAATTCATTCATCTGAATTAGTGAAATAAGACCTATACCTATTTTAAAAATTTGATAAAACGTTTTGATAGCCTCTAATTGTTATATGAAAACTATACTATTTGATAATTCTATTTTTCCACCACTGTGCAACCATGTTACGTTGCAAAGAATGTAAGCTAAAGACTTGAAATCGAGTGAAGGAAATTAAACTGCCTTCAACTTACATACCTATTTCATTATCAATAAAGTAAGAAAATCTCACATTTAAAATGGGTAGCAAAACTGCTTTTGAATCCACGATTAATAAACTTTCTTTCCCATGACAGAAATTTTTGGGTTAGCGTTTGACTAAAAAAAATTGTCAGATGCGAGCTTATTCCCATGGTGAAATGGCTGAAGAAACGTATTAGAAGTTTTTGTCACAGGTAACATGTTTCTAATTGCACAACGTTTGGTTTTATTTTAAAAGCATTGAATAAATAAGTGTAAAGACCATCACAAAATAACTCACCGCCAGTTTATTCAGGCAAGCAGCAAACTTGTTTGAGAGATTTCCAATTTCATGACAAAGAACCCCTGTCAACCTAATAGATATTAGTAGATCATTAGAAAAAAAAAGATCTATGAGTGTTTATTGCTTGGCAAAAGTCTTGCAACCACTGCCAAATACTTAGAATTCACATTATGAGGTATAGATATTTTCAACAACGCATTTTCCTGACTTTCCAAAACTTAAAAATTGCATTGGATTACCAAAACTTTGTGGAAAACTATGAGAAATTCTTTTGATTTAGAATATAGAGAAACAGAGGAATAAGGCTACTTTTTAAAGCGTTTTCTCAAATTAAATTTACTGAAATCCAACTCAGTTGCAATAGTTGTGGGACAAACACTTTGTACAATTGATCAAAACTATCTTTAAAAAAAGACCAACTTATAAGTGAGGCAACCTGGATAAATCAAGCACAAGGGGCACCAAGAATAGTTGTCAACTAGAGCTCTATTAAAAATAAAAACCTACCGTTCAGAAAAACTTTTAAAATATTTTTTTTTAAGTGAAAGGTCTCAGGACACAGGAAAGCTGGACTGATTAAATCAATTATGCCTAATCCAGTACACTATATGTAAGATTGGCAGCTTAAAACTATGGTCGGCAGTGAATATTGAGTTTTGAGACCAGTGTATGCATCTAAAAAAAAGCAAGATTTTTATAGTCAACATTAGTTTTTATGTGCGCAGTCCAATTTGTTCTACTGTTGTACCTGGCGAGACTATGAGCCCTCTCTATACAGTCCTTATCTTTATCTTTATCCAGCAGGACCATCTCTCCAGCCTTATGGAACTGTTCCACACCTTTGGCTGTCAGCTCCGCCAGAGCTTGGATGCTTTTCTCATGAGTCTCCTGCACAAGAAACAAATGTTAAAAAATTGTTATTCACACCCACAGGGTAGAATTACTGACTGGTTGCTCATTATCACCTACCGTTAAATTAGAGTGGTGTACTCTCTTGCATACTCCAAAATGTATTCAAGCAAATGCAAATAAGTTGGGTGTCACAATTTTCACACTACAAGGCATCCGTATTACGAACAATGCACTTTTGTAACATTCCAAAATTTGTTAATTGGATGAAATTATCAAAACTTGTGAAAAGCATTAGGAATTCTTCAGATTTAAATGTAAAGAAAAACAGGAATAAAATCTTCTTTTCTCAACATGGAATTTACAATCAGCCACCCATGAGAACTGGTCGCTTGACAAATCAGAGCCAGGACAGTGTGGCAAATTGTTTAGGATATTACTTTACCCATCATCATACACTTCTTGCTGGATTATTCAAATCTTAGTCAAACGACATCCCAACAGAACTCAAGGAGACTTTTTACTACACATTGGTAGACATCGCCAGATTCAGTGCTGCAGATTTGATTTTTAGACACAGCAGGTAACATCTTCATTCTAAAATTAAATGTGAGAAAGCAAAATGTAGTAACAAAAAAATATCATAGCCAAAGAATTAAGTCATTTACGTATAAGGTTAGATAGTCAAAAAAGCTTTCTGTTATATTATCTAATTGGTTAAACTCAACTCCTTGGGTTGCTAAAGTTCTACCTCTGTGATTTCAATACTTAGGACTGCCAGACTGTCTAAAGATTTTAATTTCTACAGTACTCTTCTTAAGTATCACTTGATGAATAAGAATATTGGATGCAGCTACTGATCAAGAGGCACATTTGACTGCGTGGCAGTCTCTCCACCCAAGTGTGTTCCAGTATCAAAGATATTGGACTTGAGCTTGTACTGTGATGATACAATATCTTCACCTGTCAGAATGTCTAAGCAATTGAATCTCCATATTTCTCTTCTCAACTATGTACTGATCAATAAGAACATTTGATACCACAAAATTCTTTTATTGTCTCTGGTAGCCGTGTGTTATGTTTGAACGCTACATTAGATCTCCCAGCTACTAATCAAAGACATCCATGACTAAGTGACAGTCTCTTAGTCCAACCACAATAAAGGAAATGTGCCTCAGACTCAGGGGCCCCACTGCCAGGGAAACAAACAAAAAAGAAATAGTACATGAACTGATCCTTTGCAACCCTAAACATGGGAAAAGAAGTGTGGGTGGACAGCAAATGATCAACTTGAACAGGACACAGGAATACCATGGGAATATCTTGCTTGTGAAATGGAGGACAGAGAAAGATGGGAAAAGATACACAGCAAATGTTTGGACTGGGGTCACAAGATAGACAGAATATCCACATAGTTATTTGTCTAGCCAGAAGCCCACTTGAGCTCGATGATGAAAGTGAGTTTAAGAAAACTGTTTTATGGCACAGCTTTTTTCTTTTTTTTCTCTTTTCTTATTCTTTCAATCAACAAAAAAATCTTTAAGGGAGTAATAAACACTTCAGCCAATTCGTAACATTTTATATCTTCGACAAATGTCCAAAATATCAACACCTTTGTTTGTCACATATGCCACATTTGTCAGTTTTTAAATTAGTATAAAGTTGTGTTAGTTCTCAGTTCACCTTGGTTCCCCGTGTATGATTTGAGTCATGCGAGTCAAAGTCTTGTATCCAGGTTTGCACCATCTGGTGGACGGTGTTCAGCTTGTCAGGCGCCGTACCGAGCTCCAGCTCACTCAGGTGCTGTTGGACCAGGCTCGAGAAATCTTGATCTCCTGCTGGAACACACACATAGAACTTAGTCGCCAGTGTAGCCAGTATACATAGGGGTTTATTTACAGAAATATCAAAAGTATTTGTTATTGCACAGTTCAAAAAGTTTTCAAGGATTAACTTCAGTTTTTCAATTTTTACAACCATCATGTCGGATACCTTTAAAATACATCCATTTTATGTGATACGATATGGAAAAATAAAACTGCAAAGGCAATCTTCAAAGTTTAGATTTTCTCTTGTTTTTTTATGCTAATTCTTGATCAATTTAAGGTACAAAAAAATTGCTTTAAACTTTTTTCTATGTCTCTATATCAAGCATAGGGTTATTATGTCATTATAAATAGTGCTTCTGACTGGAATTATTTCATTAGTATCTTTACCCCAGCATGCTTTAGTTTGAGAACTTGATTGGTTCATATAATTAACTATAACATTTGCTTTCAATAAATCTTTGGGCTGCAAAATATTACAATCTGGTTAAAAAAATACATACTTTACAGGAACAAAATTTAATTTTGATATATCAGAAGTTCAAATTATCAGTATGGATTACAAAAGCATAAAATTTTTACAAAGTCTGGGGTAATTGGATAGGATCCTCATAAACATGTTCCTTTATCCATCTAAAGTTATGAACACTTTAAAAAATTGAACCTTCTTAAAATCATGCCCCTAAAAATCAAAGTAAATTCTATGGTTTCAATTGTACTCGTCCTTGTTGTCAAAAAAGTCATTAGAATAACACTTTCTTGAGTCCTGGATATGTTAGATAATTTTTTTAAATTCTTTGGTAGCTGTCAGCATCTTGCACCCTCTTTTCATATCTCTCTTTCATGTGAAAGGCCTATTTAGATCTTATGTCTCTCATTTTTCAGCTCTTGGGTTTAGCTTACAGACCTAGCCACTGGCATTAAAGCTGACAGGATTACTTTGGTGGGAATTCAAGACTGCCTACCAATGCAACAAAACTGGCTAACATATTACTTTTCGATATTGGTTTGATGTTTCGGTGAATTTACAACGTATTATAAGCATAAAGATAAGAATTAGCCAAAAAATAGTATTTATACGAAGTTATATGCGTAGAACATAACTTTTTTAAAGCTTAAAGAAGGCTATAATCCACTATCTGAACATGCTTTAACTATTTCAATTTTTCAGGTTTGAAATATTTGTGGATTGAATGGCCCCTACATTTTATTCATCTATCACTTGTGATTGCAGAACCAATTATGTCTATTATTTTCTTGGAGTGGGAGAGGTAATAAATGCATCAGGGTCATCTCATTACACCTAACAGCACACATTAACTTGTCCTTTCTGACAGCTTTAGAATTAGCTCTCCTTGTTTCTGCTAGTCAAGTCACCTGCGTCCTCAGCACTGTCGTCCAGCTCAAAAGCATTCTTGATGTCCAGTAGTTGAGGTTTCATGGCCGCTAGGTCCTCAGATGCCAGTGAGTTGAGCAAGGAGTGGACCTTCTTCTCACTCTGATTGGACAGAATCTCCAGGGCCTCAAGGTGAGCAATGCCTACATTGAGTCAGGAAAGGTAGTGGTTGAGGTAAGAAAAAACTTTTAAACTAATCAGGAGTCAGGATGCTCAATGATAATAAAGATTGAGTGAAAAGGATAAAAACATTAAAATATTTCACAAAATGGCTTCAGTTGTGATGCAGAATAAGCTTTGAAAATTTAAGTATTAGAATTAGTGTTGAGAAAGTAGTAAATAAAAAAGAGACAAAATACCAAACCAGAGCTTGCTGTCTCCATATAGAGTAGTACTTAATGTTTTATCAATTAAAGAGAATTCAGAATTTCTTTAGTAACACAATTGTCAAATAACATACAGCATATTTCGTGCTGCTCTAAAGGTAACAAGTGTGGCGTGGAACATACAGTACAATGTCTACATTAAACTCCACCTTGGTAGTCATCAAACAAAGTTCCAAAATGGGCCTTCAGTGTCTCCTGGTGGGCCTCCTCCTGCTTTTGCTGCTGCTCTGCCTGGTCGCGCGCCTCACGTAGGGTTTGTGACAGGTTTGGCTTATTGCTGCGTGGACTGAGAAACTGGCGGGTGCGTCTGAATGCTGGGTCATGCTCAGCTATCGTGTTGTAAGTCTTCTTGCCAATGTTTTCAAGCACGTCAATGCCACCAGCTGCCAGATGCTCTACAGCATCAAACCCTTCCGTCATGAGAGTCTGTCCTTTAGCAGCAAGTGATTTGCCCTGATAGCAAACACAACAGTAACAAAAAGCATTTTATACTTCACTGGCTGTTTAGGCTGCAGCAAGTATTTGTCATGAGAGCAAACACAACACTAACAAAAACCGTTTTGTCCTGATAGCAACACCAACAAAAATAAATACAAAGCATCTATTACTTTAGATGCTACATAAGCTGTGCTAATAAATTCAAGCATAAGAACAACTTCATCAGGAACAATTAGTTTGAATATCAGGTTTCCCAAGTTAATATTATAATAGTTACAAAATAATTTTTTTTAAAAAAGAACAAAATTATCAATAATCACAAAACTAAAGCTACAGAGAAAGCTTGGACAAAGACATTTGGAAATCCAAAATGTTAAACTACATCTCTTATTTCTTCAGCTGCA